>JAUJPO010063935.1:0-12713 GCA_032270745.1 Tiaropsis multicirrata | reverse complement strand
TTGGACCAAAATATGCCGAATGAGATTTTTTTTTGAAAATCGGGCTCCGTCACATTTTGGGCTTTATCATTTTGCGTATTTGTGCCAAAAATCAGAAATAACTAATGAACCAATCTCGAGAAAACTTTAACTCTAACAGACGGACGAACGGACGAACGAACAACGGTTAATTTATAGGACTTCCAGGTAGGTCCAACAAGATGAACAACGAAACATAATTTCAACCGATAGCCATTCGACATAGTATTTCTTCTTTGAAGTCAACAATTTAAACATGTTTATACATATTAACGTATAATTAAACTTTTCTGATTCAAACTCCTTTTACTCGAAAAATACATGCAGAAACAAAAAACGAGCAAGATTTTACTGGTATTTTGCCATATAATTTAACCACCTCGGTGATCACAAAGATACGTACATTTTCCCCACCCGTTTCTTTCTTCTCGTTATCATGAGCTTGTTCCTTTTGTAGAGCATGTTTCAATTGGTGTATTGTCTTCTGTGAATGAATGACTTCACCTTTCGTTTGCTCTAAACATTCTCGCATCAAGTCCAACTGCTCCACGATATCGCTGAAATGATTATATTAAGGTTTTGAACAAAAGAAAAATTGAACAATTGAATTCGGTCCCTTAACATAAAAAATCCTTAAAAAACGAGTACAACTTTTACTTAACTAATGGATAGAAATAAAATCACATTTTGGGAAAATGGTACATTTGTCACTCTTGTACATAATATGACAAATGCGTCATGTACTTTTTAATTTTTAGTTTATTCAAAATGAATTGAAAGATAAAATGTACTACATCTGCTCTACTTACTCTCTACAACTGACCTAGATTACTATTTTTAAAACTAGACTAAAAGCTTACTTGTATTTCTCCTCCAGCTGTCGATTAATGATGAGTTGAGAGTGCATGGTTTCGTCGTGCATCTTCTTCACTCTCATAGTTTCGTCTCTTGCTTCTTCCATGCTCTTCCACGCTTTCTGGCATTCACTTCTGGCGTGGTCCAGTTCATCCAAGTGCGTCTTCTGCATCTCACGGTACCGAGAAATGTCCGATTGCAAGCGATCGCTTCGCTGCTGAAGGTACTTTTTATCGATTTGAGTAGCTGCGAAAATAATTAAATTTGAATGTCCTTAAGATGTTAACTTTAGGATAGGGGTACACTGTTCAATTAACTAAAAAACAATGAATTAACGGAATTTGATCATTAAAATATACGGGAAAATTCGTGTCTTCAGTCTTTTATAAAGCGATGACTTTTCCTCAGTATTCCTTTCTGCGTTTTTTGTCTTCCCAGAATATAAAAAAATCGCTAAATTCTTAGTATGGTGTTTAAACTTGCAAAATTAATTTTCTTAACTCTTTCCGTGCCGAGGGGTTGTTTTTAACCCACTTTCTATTGCCGAAGTGTTAAAATAAGTGCCATAGCTATTTCTAATGTCGGATTTACCCGATATATAAATTTTCAATAGCATTGCCACATGTCGGATATATCCGACATGAATTTTCTTTCTAATTTTGCCAATGTCGAATATATCCAACATGGAGTTTTATGCCTTGATTCGTACGAGAGACTGGAGGCGAGTAGCATTCCATTGGTCAATAAAAATTAGCTGTATGTTTATGTCTGATATATCCGACATTGGCAATATAGAATACTTTGCGTATAATATCTTTTGGCAATAGAGTTGACATCTTTTTTTAACCCCTTCGGCAATGAAACTTTAAATTCTCATGTCGGATATATCCGACATTTTTGGCACGGAAAGGGTTAACAATGTACATTTTCACCATCCAGAATATAATAACTCACTACCAAAACATCACTATCACTAACCATTGATTTGATCATCAAATTATTACAACGTCCTACAAAACCCATAAAACACATTATCATAATTCCATTATACCACTGTATTAACGGTAAAATTCGCGTTGTTATGCAGAACAACCTTGTTAAGTCATTGACATAACACTGTTGCTTTGCATAACATATAATTTCAGAAACATTTGCACTTACAATTGTATTTACAGGACAGTTCGTGTATTTGATCTTTTGTTTCTTGGAAAGAAAAGGTCACTTCTTCACTTTGCTCTTTCAATTTGTTCTTCTCGTGTGACATCATGTTGAATTTCACATTTAAAACCTTCAAAGAGAAAAGTATTGGTTCAAGGTTAAGCTAACGTAAGAGTACAAAATCGTTAACTTTAAGATTAACTTCGTAGCAAGCACGGGAGGGAGGCACTCGATATAAGTGACCTATCAAACGAGTGGTCCTTATTAAAGGCAGACTTTTCTACATTAGCCAGACTGTAAAGGGTAAATTGTTTTTAAATTTTAAAATGGGGAAAAAGAAACAAAAATGCACAGATGTAAGAGTCAGAGTTTAAAATCGATTTTTGATAAGTATAGTAGTTTTAAACCCCACACTCGGGGGAGAAAGTAAACAAATGTCGAGCAATGTCTTATCAAAGCTTTCCATTTCTCTCCCACTTACCTCGCTAAACTTTGTCAGTTCAGCCAGATCCTTCTTTAACTGGTGATTCTCATCGTGCAACCTTTCGGTCTCTTCTTTGGACATCGACAGCTGTAGTTTGTATCCGCGCAAATCCTGTTTTTCGCTTTTGCAAGTTGAGCTGTGTGTCATGACTTGTTCGTTCAAACGTTGTGACTGACGCTTCTCCGCGTCGAATTTGACGGCCAATTCCATTACCTGCGAGTGAGAAATGCAAAAAAAAATGTTATCAGAGTTATGATAGATGCTCTATCAGATTACTCTTCAGAATCAAGAATGAGTTTTCCTTCAGAAGTTTAATGGAAACGAAGTAGACTTTTTAAATCTGAATGAAGATCGCACTTGATGTGTGAAACTCACTGCCAGTAATGTGTTTTTAAATCTTAACAACTGAAATATACCAGGTGTCCCCGAAAGAAAGTTTGGGTGTTTTGCGGCCTCCTGGAGCCGAAAGAATTGTTTTTTGATGGATGTTTTTCATTTCAAAAAATGAAAGGTGAAAGTTAAAACAACAAACCTGGATGCTAGTACTTAATACACTTTATTATACAAATTATTTTTGCAAGTGGGAATAAAAGATAAGACGTTTAGTAAAAGTCAATTGGGGTAACAAAGGCCTGTACTTTTTTCACTAAGGAAACCAAAGCTATACGTTTTTTTTCTTCAAAGGATTAACATGATTAATTTATTCGCTTTGAGGTTAGGGGATCACTAGGTCTCTGAGCACAGGAGTGTATCAAGAAAAGAAACAAAACTTCACGCTTGACGCACTACCAACTCTGGTAATTATTACAGTGTAGTCTCCACAAAAGAAACACCGTTAAAACTTGAAACAGACTTGTTTGTTCTTCATCTACAAATGCAAAGTCTCGTATTTTTTCTATTGGGTTTTGAGTTGCAGGAGGCTTTTTCAGTCCATTTACGCAACAATAAACGACTCTTTAGTAAGTATCCCGTCAGCAATCTTGGACTGGCTACCCAATTTCTCTCAAATGACAAGGGTCGACTCGGGCCACGTGAACCACCCTAAATGGGAATTAAACATTGGTCTCCCACACAGGATGCAAGGTTGATAACCACTGTAGTATCATGATGCCTACACCACTGCATGTGTAAAGTTCAAGCATAAAATAGCATACCTGCTTATTCAAATGCTCATTTTTCTCTCTGAGCATTTCACTGTCCTTCTTATAATACTCCAGTTCTTCATTTTGAGCCAGCAGCTTCCCTTGTAATGCCATGATGTGATATGTCTTACTGATGACGGCCTGTTGGACGGCTATGTCACGTTGGAACTGTGATTGCAATTCATAATTTGTCAGCTCTTCTTCGTCCAGTGATCTCTTGATCTCCGAAAATTTCTCAATTGCCAGCTAAAAGAAACAATTGATATGACATATAATTTCTGCCAAATTGAGACCATGTCGTTCTTTAGTACAAAAGTCTCTGAAAATTGCTTGAATAAACGTCTAGATGCTTCGTTCTCCAAACTCGTTTAAGAGACTTTACTACGGAACACTTCAATGGGCTATTAATTACGAAACCTTTTCTACATAGCCATTTGTTGTTTACCACTAGCCTTATTGTTAAAAATTCAAAACTAGTGGCAAATCCCCGCAGGCTATTTTAGATGTTTCCGTAAAAAATGTTACGTCGTAGATAAAGACAAAGTAAGGCTATAGGTGGTCCAAGATTTTTGAAAACTGATATTTTGGCATGGGGCTACTTATTTGTTCACTACTGCTGCTATAAAGACTTTTAGAATCACATTCAGTTACATTTTGATGTAAGCAAGCAGGAATATCTTTACGATATCTAATTATTAGTGACTGTTCCAGAAAACCCCATCCCATGGAGGAGGTCTTAGGAATGTACGTGTCTGTGGGTGACATAAAAATGGCTATCATATGTTGCACCGTACCCAAGGGGCTAAATCAACGTATTTGTAGGAGTTACACTTGTAGGTGGTAAAAATATAATGTCATCCGATGTCTCGGAATAACAGGGCAGCCTGACATTGCAACCCTACAGTTGCGAGCCGCAGTGGCGTATACAGAGACACTCGAACTACATGGGAGAACATACTGACTGTCCTCGTAGGTGTAGAGTACCATTGCACACCACAATGTCTGGTATATATCTACCCACAACTCTTGTATCAGAGTTATGGTACCCAATGCAGGCGTTAAACTATAAATTGTTAAAAAAACTCCAGCGCATCCCCGTATAATTATTTTCCAGAACAGAACATTACTGAAAATCTAAACGGATATTGTAGACGAGTTAAGGTTTATGTTGCCAACCAATGAGACGCAGCAGGAACAATACCTTCTTTACAATGTTTTAACGTTGAAAAAGGTCTCGCCGGCTAAAAAGAGAGAACATCTAACCTTCAGCTCGTCTATGTGCTGCTGTTGAACTTTAGCGTTCTTTTCACTTTCGAATAATTTCTTTTCCAAAATGTTCTTCTCTTCTTGCACCTTCTTATGGATTCTGGTCACCCAGTGCAATTCACCAACCGTCTGCTCCAGCTGCTTTGCCAACACCATTCGGTCGAAATCAATGTAATCCTTACCAGTCAAATCTGAACATGAAAGAACCGTCGCATTCATTTAAATTGAAATGTATTCTACGTAGTCTGAGAATTAAAAACTTTCCGAAAAAAACGTTAAAACATTAAAAAGACACATAATGGCAGAGATGCTATATTCAAAATTGAATTCAAAATTAAGGGCGCTCCAAGGTAAAGGTTTAATCTGGAGATATATGACAGACAAAAGCTCAAAAGAATAAGGGTTTGAGAATCCAAAGATAAACAGAGACACCTCGGAAATTGATCGTGGATTGCATTACAAGAGAAGACGTTTGGTTACGTTTCGAAAGATGATGGGAACGCTATCTTTCTAGAAGTAACTTAGCGTTAAAGCTCGTAATCCACAAGCCGTATGATAAACTTCCAATAGGTAAAAAAGAAATACACACAAGTTTGTAATCAAGGCCTTTCCGTCCGACACTTAAAAGTAAAAATTCGCGTGTAGAAACCAAGACAGTATCATTTATTTACTTTTTGTTTCTTTAGCATCACCCTGGTTTCTCCACATTAATAAATGTTTTTAGTTACAATCTTTTTTGCAACAAATAGACTTTAGTGTCGGACGGAGTGACCATTTTCAAAACAGACCCCATTATAAAAATCCCATTCCAATTTTGAGACCACGTTGTTCTTTAGTGCTAAAGTCTCTAAAAATTCTTTTGTCTCGATGCTTCGTTCTCCGAACTTTAAGAGACGTTACTACGGAAAACTTGAACAAAGAAACATACTTACCATTGGTGTTCACCATGTAGGGTATAGTAGACACTGAAACGAGAGGAGTGAAATTAAAAATTTCTGTGGTGTGCAAGCAACACTTTTCGTACCTAGTTTCGATATCGTTTTATATGCAGAGCTCTCCAAAACGCATGCGAAGTTTCGCATTGTTAGAATTGATTTTCGTCAATTATTCAATCAATTAAGAAGAAAAGAAAGGTCGTCTTAGCAACCGATATACATTAGTTTGATAATTTAAGTAACATCTAAGATTGCTTCAAGTTTCGATAGGTTGATAAGAAATTAGGAAGTATTAGAGGATCCTGCCGATGCCCTCGACAACCGGGTGACGGAACCTCAATTGTCAGGTGCAAAATTTTCGAAAACACACGACAAACGGCATCCGAGAACGCCTTTATGGTGTGGGCCGTTTTTCCCACTACGAAATTCTTGCACCCCGTGGAGCACCCGACAAACTTATGACTATTCGTTGATATAGATAAAATCACAAAACTTAGCAAGTAGCTTTCTCAACGGAGGAAGTAAAAAAGAACAACAAACAAAATTGCCTCTTATGCTATAAAAGTTATTATGTTCAAGAGGGATATTCAATGTTTGAAGAGATGTTTTTCGAGATAGCGAGATGATATTAATTCCAGGTATTCGCACGAAAATTATTATCAAACACTGGTGTCCCACGCTGCAACAGAAAAGAAAACGAAACACGGATTATGATAAACATGAAGTAACAAGAGCATCTGCGGAGCAAAAAAACAAAACGCAACTCTGAAGCCAAAACACAATTTTCGCGGAAGATATTTTCGCGAATTTGGCCCTAATTTTCTTCCACAAAATTAATCTCAAGCAGGCCATTGTCGCAGAAATTTCTTCCCTTGAAGTACAATTTTGAAAAGCTCCTAGATTTGGAAGAGAGAAGTCTTATAATAGCTTGCACTAACCTTTGCTGGCAGGTTCTTTGCCAGTCAATTTCTTATACAAATCAGGGTGTTCAAACTGCAATGCATCGATGAAATGTTTCATGCCCTTCCGTCCCTTTCGTTTGATGACGTCAAGGAAAATGGAAGCTTTTTGTTGACGTGTTGTACCAGTGTTTAAGATACGTTCACAGTCTTCTTCGTCCATTATCAACTTGCTTCTTAAATAACTAGTACAAGAAAAGGATGCAAAAGATATTTAGACGTTGAGACAATGTTAGAAAAACGTTGAAACAATGTTGGCATGACATAACATCGAATCCAGACAACATTTATGGCATATCTTATTAAAGCTTGATTGGAGAATTTGTTATCATAAGCAAGCATTATTAGACACAGTTTATATTACATGAAATGTTTAAAACAAGTTATTAACGGTCAAGAAAAAAAAGCAACGCGAAATCTTCAAATACTCGCTTTACACATTTTTCATGTAATAAGGTAAAGGTGACGTCATACCTGAAGAGGAGCTGTCGTTGGAGATCAATACTGTTCACTAATTCCAAATGATTTTGTTCGATCAGTAAACTCAAATCATCCTCAATATCATCATCCTCGCTTGCATCTTCTTCTTCTTCTTCCTTTCCCTCTTCCATAAGGTATTCAAGTTTCTTTTGCTTCTTCATCTTTTGATTATGATGAACTTCTTTCTTACTATCGGTGTGCTGTGCAAGAAGGTCTGCTGCTTCTTCTTGATGTATAATGTCAGCCATCACGTTTTCACTTTCAGAAAATGTTGGTGGGTTATTATCCTGTGGAGAACAAAGAGTAAGATTTTGTTAATCATGATGCCTTTGGAAAAAAAAGGTCTTTAATTTTCTAAAGAACGCAATATTAACGGTAATCAAAATAAACCAATCTTGAAGGCGACCTAATAAAACTTTTTTTGCGTGCAGAGTTCAAATTACATGTAAATAACCTGATATTCAGATGGTGAGTTTCTATCGGTACGTTAAAACTCTAAAGACGCGATTTTTTAGACTCGACATAATTTTTTAAATGAGCGCAAACCCCGTACAAAACACAAGCAAAATTCGTCAGATGGTATATTTTCATTAGGTCTTTAGAGGAGAGGAAATAACCAACTGAGGAATTACGCAGTGTCTAGTGATACAACTTTTTGAGTTGCGCCATTCCGTGGAAAACTATATTTTTCTCAACTAGGCGCTTCATTTGAAAATTCGTTATTGTTTTTAGTTTTTTTAGAATCGACATAATTTTTTTAATGAGCGCAGTTCTCGTACAAAACACAAGCAAAATTCGTCAGATGGTATATTTTCATCAGGTCTTTAGAGGTTATTATCGTACCGATAGAAAATATCACCATCTAAATGCAGTATCAGGTTACATATAGACGGATCAGATATTGTATCGTCAAACTTTCTGTGAAAACTCACAGCAAAACCTCCGCTAATATCAAATTTCAAGGCGGCCCATTTTAAAACCTTCAGTAAACTGAAAACCCACGATACAACACTGACTATCTCTGACAATAGTAAAAAAACCACAGCACGACAAAATCTCCGACGATATCAAACTTTAAGTTAAAGTAAAATTTTAAAGCAAACTGGTTGAAGTCGCGTTCCTTTATTTACTATGTGCATTATCTTGTTTAAAAGTTGGGCATCTTAAGCACGCAGGAGAGTCTCACTTTAACATAGCTTTATATTATGATACAGTGGACTATCGTAACAAAAATATTCAACCGACCAGCATTATACTTTCAGCCACAGAATGAAGGAGGGTTTTAGATATTGAGTCATGACCGCAGAATAATTATAAGCGTGTGAAATGACGTCAATGTCGGGAAAGAACTTGAACAGAAGGCTCGAAAAACTTGCTTAAGGAATATACCGATTTACTTTACACATTTTCCTTCTAGTATTTTTGAAAATTTATTTCTTTTTGAAAAAATCCTTTTTCAGCAATTTTTGTACAGCGAAGTAAAATATGATATTAAAGGCATTACTCGGCTCAATTTGAAAGGGATTCCCAGTTCGATCACCCACTCTTTTGTTCAGTTCACAAGGTAGACCTGTAGGTCCTATAAAAACACCCAAAGACAAAGTTGTATATAACAGGTTATTAGCGAGATTTGAAAGTACACAGAGATAAATGAGGAAGATGAACGGGTCAAATTACAACCGATGCTCCAAATACCTTATGGGACAAAAGTGACGAAATTTTTTGGAGGTGACGAAACTTTTGTCCGACGAATAATTTAGTCCGACGAAAAAAAAGTCCAATAAAAAAAAAAATTTTAGGCTTAAAATTAGTGTTTTTTTAGACAAAAGTGACGAAAATATTTGTAGGTGTCGGGAATAATGTCCGACGAATTATTTAATCTGACATTGTTTTGTCAGGTAGTGCATATTCCTACTGAGAGTACGGGTAGCAAGGCAGACATAAATATCATCTCTGTTCTAGCAGACACATAACCTTCTTCCAACGTTGTTTCAACGTCCAAATAACGTTCTGACGTTGAAAAATTGTTGTTTTGGACGTTAAAATAACGTTCCGTTTCTGCTGGAAAGACACGTTCGTTGTCGTGGTTTATCTTCGGTTACTTCCTCATCACCGCTCACCTAAAACCTTGACTCTTTCCATCAATCTATCTATTAAGATTTAGACCATCGTCGAATACATCACTTCTGTACAGGGTTCCCACCGGTTATTATAAATATTTCCCTGAGATTTTGCTAAAGATGGTCTTTTTTAATGACAAAAAACGCTGCGGGAGTGATTTTTTTTATTTTAAACGAAAAATGGCTAGTTTTTTCAAAAGACAGCACAATTTCCAGGCTTTCCATGACCACTGGGAACCCTGTCTATAGAATTGCTTTTGCATAGGGTTCAAGACAACCTCCTTGGCGACGACTCGATCGAATAAAATATAAAATGCGAACAGATTACGTCAGCGTGGCAAAATCAAGATTTCTTTTCATAGTTTTGGCAAGAGCATCTATCAAAAAAAATGTTTCATAATTTTCAAAATAATTTGTTTAAATCGATGTTCTATGTTTGACTAAACTTGGCACAAAAATTATAATTACGACTCTAACTGCTAACACATTTCGTTTGTGAGGAAAATGATCTATCCTTCCATTGTGGAAACTAAACATTGTAGATCAATTTGCTTACAATGAAGTAGACCTGAAATCTATAAAAAACACGTTTTGAATTATGGCCAACCATCAGCAGAATAGTATAATAAGGCTCAGAGACCAAAAATGACTAAAATAAACTTTTTTATGCTTAATTAGCCAATGAAAAATAAAAATGCTAGAAATAGACTTTTACACTGTCCCTTAGAAGAAATTAAGAAAATGTTTCAAGACTTTTTTTAAGCAAAGTTAATAACCTCTTTCTCAAGACTTCTTCCACTAAAATCACAAATTGAAGTAGTATTCAATTGCAACTAATACGAAACACAACCAAACGATAGCAGAAAAAGAATTCAAAATCTTGCTGATCTCAAATTGTAAGAAGTTAAGACAGACGGACGAGTGATGATTTCACGACGAATCTTATCAAACTAGTTTGAGTAGTTTATATCATAAATTCTCGTTGACAACCAAAGGTAGCCAGCACACAGGACACATTTTTTTCAAATTGTAAGAAGTCAATATGGGATGATTTCTGGGTAAAGTTTGAAGACGTTGATTAGTCGAATAATAAGAGTTTTCATCAGACAAAACATTGTGTTCATACTATAAATTTCCGCTTACAAAAACCAGTAGCCAGCATACAATACTACAATACACACGAAAAAGCATTTCAATAAACATGACACACGAAAGTATTCAATTAATTAACACAAGTAAATGAAGAAAATTTGGTACTCAAAATACCATTAACAAGGTGATTAGCAAATGAGTGTAACTAAGGCGGAATTAATTAACCAATTAGAAGAGAAAATTGGGCAACTGATCAAAATAGTATCGCTCAAACAAAGTTCTCTGACACCAAAATCTTTTTCAATGACTGGTTTTCACGTTTTAAAGACCAAAAAAATACAAATAAAAGAGCAGCAAATACCTAAAAAGCTTTGTTGACAATTCTTCGAAAAAGAGTGTTATTTTGCGTTTCTCCCTAATTTCTCCTTTAAATTTTAATGAACCGTGATGATGCACGTTCTTTCAATAACATATTTTGACCACAGGATGCTATCGCCGGATGTTCTCAACTATTCTGAAATAATGCGTGTTAAAAGTGTTCTAAATATGTGTTCTCAGTTTTACCAAAGTGTCGTTTTAAGCTGTTTTCGAACCATTATTTTAGGAAATCTTTCTCGAAAAGGTTAAAATGTTTTTAGTTTGTTCTTCAACATTTTGTATTTTTATACGATTTTCTTCTCATAAAAATACGTGTATGATTTTTAACACCATTTTAACCAATTGCTCAGTGGTTGAATACCAGTGGTTGAGTGACCAGTGAATACCACTCTGATGTTTTAAGTTTATATCAAAAAGGTTATATCAGATGTATTGGAAAATTCAAATCAAGATTATTTTTCGAAAATCTTACCATTTACCATTTTTCAAATCTGCAACCAGCTAAACAGTCATGTTGTAGCAATGGAAAGAAAAATATATCAAATTATTTCTGTCCATTTAAGATCATCTGGAAAAAACATCCAAAAATCACGCTTTCCCCGATGAGTAGAATAATATTCTTAAGTTCTAATACTACTGCATGGGGTTGGGACGGATCTTTTTTATCTAGCTTTCAACACTTTAAAAAGGTTTATGATTCGTTGTAAATAAGTTGACTTGTTTTAGCCTTTGTAGCTTTTTTATTTTTTGTCAACTAAATAACATCCACCAAAAAACACTTCCCAGCAGGTACACAACCGCTATTCCAAACATTGTTTCAACGTCCTAAAAAACGTTCTGAATGTTGAATCAACATTACAAAAAGCATGAGACAGCGGAAAAACAAGAACAAACAGATCATAATTAAGATGTTAAGCTGATAACAAAGTGGATAACGAAAGGAAATAGTTTGAATTCATCAACAATCTCTTGCACGTGTATACATCTTGACAAAAATATATCATATCGTCACTGATAGTCATAAGTTAACTTACTGTAATGCGCAACAAGAAAAGAGTCTGTTGTGCTCTCAGAGATGAGTACGAACCAAAGTTTATATAATGCTTTCAAGAAAATAAATCAAGGAGGTTCAATTGATCATCTGAGGAAGATGCAATTCATAACTTTATAAGGCGGTTGCTTATTGAACTAGCTAATTAAACATCACAAAAACTTTAGTGCCACATTAACAGATGATCACTTTCTTAAAACAAGGTTGATAAAAAGTGTGGGTAAAAAAGTAACATGTCAAGTAACAGTACAATGACACAACAACAACACACTCGTGATAGAAACCGGAACAGAAAAGTTCTTAGAATTCATTTGACACTGTTATTCAAATCGTTCTGTGTTTTATTCATTATCAATTATTTTACATCCTTTTACTCAGCTTACATAGGAAAGTGCAAGAGGAGATCTTTTCTAAGAAAATATAAAAAATGACAGCATTACGTCAGTGGATGTCATTTTTTTGACCATCCTTTAAAATGGAAAAAAATTAAGAGCATCAAAATAAGGGATTAGCGTCTCTGTGTGATAGAAAATAAAAAACAAGAGCAAATTAAACAAAATTCGATGAAGGTTCCACAAAATTTTGTGTCAATGGGCTATTTCGTTTTATATCATCATCATCATCATCATCATCATCATTCTTCGACAAAATATGTCGGAAAAATTACACATATCCCTCCTTCCATAATTGATCGGGAGGATCAAGCATAGCTGTCTTAATTTCCTCAACTTGTAGGCCAGTTTCCCGTTTCAAGGTGTCCAAAAAGGTTAGCTTT
>JAUJPO010063924.1:0-12715 GCA_032270745.1 Tiaropsis multicirrata | reverse complement strand
TGAGTCTCCCAAGAGGGATTTTAAGTTCAAGTTCAACAAGCTTAAGATGATCTCCCCCGGATCACCCCGGAAACCCCACGGAATCCCCGAACTCCCAGTTTTCCGGGGTTTCTGGGGGTGAAGGTAGGTTAGATACGACGCCCCCGGAACACCCCGGAAATTTCCGGGGGATTCCGGGGGTCGTCCAGGGTCGTCATTGAGAGATAACCTTATTACTAAAAAAGTAAAACCAAGCAAAATTAAAATACTTACCAGACCATTCCTTGTGCTCCAGAGCCAATAGGATGTAAATTCTGGTACCTATTTAAAACTGTGAAGATTGTATCTCCAATTTGGATGGAATAATACATGGTGTGGTGTGGTGTGGTGAAGATTGAAAGTAGAGATTTGTTATAAATTTTAGGGATGTCCCCAAATTGTCCTATTCGGACTTGGAGAAACGTCTTAAAGTGTTTTCATTTGGTACACATAGGATCCAATTAACAATAAATTGTAAAACCAGACTGCAAGTTCAACGAAGCTCAATTGTAATAATTACCCATATTTTCAAAAAAAAATCTAATCTTTATTCGCCTTCAAAAATGACCTCTCAGGCAGCCATGTTCCTAAATAGAATTTTAGAAAGACCCGTTCACTGGCCAATTTCAAAGCGGTCTTTTTACTAAGATTTTTTATATGTTTCAACTTTATGCGTGCGACCATAGATATGTTTTTATTTTGAACGCATGCGTATTGAGAGTTCAAAGCGGTGCTGATGCACAGCTCGGTGAGATAGCTGCGGAGAAGATTGAGGCAAATGAGCACAGGTACCCATACAGAAGAGATAAACGAAACATAACACGCATTGTGAACAGAAAAGCATTGTGCATTTCCAAACAAAGCTTTTTAAGTGTTTGCCCCTTTAATTTCACAACTTTTTCATCTTAATCTAAAAATGATCAAACTATTTGTTTCCGTGCGAATTTCAAGGTGTGAAAATTGTCACGTGATTAAAATTAATCTAGAAGGGTGTTAATCCTTGAATTATATTAAATTACATTCAAAAGTGCTAAGGCGAATGACTTTCGGTCATGATCAGAGAAAAACTGAAATTTCGAAACATCTTATTTGTTTAGGTAAACATTTAAAACACTGCGCACAATTATTTGAAGCCGTGCACAGCCTCAACCAGCTAAAAGCTGCAACGCAAATGAATTTCGCAATTCTTAACACTTTAAACACATTTAGCAATATGAAAACAAGAGCATTCTAAAAGGCCGGTCCAAGGTCATATGATCGAACTACTGCCTTTATATTTGTTTCACTTCTTCCCTTCTTTCTTTTTGGGATACACCCCCCGTGCGATTTTCAATCAAATTTTGGTGAATCACATTGTAGCGCATCCTAAGAACGTTTTAAGCCTTCTGAAAAAGACTTCTTACAGCTAAAACGGTTCTTTTTCAACAAAACTAAGAACATATTAAGACTTGATTTCCGAAAACTTAAGAACATCTTTGGTTAAAGATTGTTCTTTTAAAAATAATAAGAAAAAAAGCGTAAACCCGTGAAACAGCCTCTTTTGGTAGATTAAAGTTGAACTCTAGAACATTGAACCGTTTTAGCTCCCAGCAACCAAACAGAATAAAAGAGAGCTTACTGAACTAATAATTGATACAGTAAACGAGATACATGTTAATTTTTTAGAATTCTCTTCTTGAGTATCTTCTTATATCTCAAACGGTTTTTAAAAAAACTATTGGATGAAAAAAATCATAAATTCCAACATTCTAACATAATAAATATCAGTGGAAATTAGAAGTTATCTCTTTGATAAAACGGTTTGGTAGAAAAATCTCCGAGCTTTAGAGCTTAAAGCGTTAAATCCTCCGTTGCTACAGATCAATCGAATATCTCAATTCAACTTTATGTAGTTTGATTACACAAATCAAGGGCGGTCATCACAAGGCTTTATATCAAAGTCTTCTTCTTTGATTCTTGTTTGGCTGTAACTGTGAGTCAAGGACTTCTTGACAAAACGAGAACGCCTCAACTCAAAGTTAAGACTGAGATCAACCAAGAATATAGCTAGGCTTTTACAGCTTCTTGGGTCAACAAAAATGTCATATATGATGTTATTACGTAGCAGTCATTATTTGAAATTCGAAAATAAACGTTAAAACATATATTCCCTAAATGATTAAAAAGTTCATCTCATATCTAGAATGATATGGAGTCCAACATTGCACCTAAACATTGAACAATATTCGTATTCATGACGTCATCGACTTTCTCTTCCAAATGTCTCTTGGGATCCTGAAGAAAGAAATGAAAAAATTAATCACCAAACGAATTACTTTCCAATTGCGTATTTTCGTTCGTTCAAAGATAGAACGAAAATAAGTTTCTCCGCGTTTTCGTCCTATTAGTAGCTAGGGGTCGACAAGACACCGAAACTTAAATATAACGAAAACATGTTGTTGTCTTTTCTGTCTTAGGGGTCGGGCGTTAATGAAGAAGTGAGTTGTCTCGATGTCCCAGGGTTAGGGAGAACTTTTGTTCTCAAGTGGCTGAAGAATCCTTAGGCTGAATATAAAGTTAACAGACACCTCCATATAATTCATCTGCCAAATTGAGCCCATGTCGTTCTTTAGTACAAAAGTCTTTAAAAATCGCTTGAATAAAAGAGACTAATTTTTGTCTCGACGCTTAGTTCTTCAAACTCGTTTAAGAGACATTACTACGGAAAACTTCAATGGGCTCAATTTGGCAGCTCCATACCCTCCCTCTGATTAGAGGACACGATCGTTTTCGAGTCAAAATCCTCATAAGAAAATTTCCAAAAGGATAGACACTTCCAATTGCAGTCCAAGCCAAAACTTGTAGTAAAAGTTCAGAAAAAAGCCATCATAGCGTCATCCCCAATTTCGATAGCAGATTGGATCAATTTTCTTCTGACATGAGGTTACAAAATTTCAACAGCTAGAATGTCTTACTTGTTTTCCAACATTTTTGATGGCCAATTGTTCTGGAGTCATCGAGTCTTCGTCTTCAAGCGCCTAAGGTGTAAAAGAGGTTTAAAAGTTATAATTTGTCTCCTAAACTTTGTCTTTCAAGTTTTGTTATTGATAAGATCTCATTTTTCATGCAAATTTCTTAGAGCTAACAAAGAAAAAATTCGTAGTTTTTAACAAAGTTGATGAAAAACTCAATATTTATTCTATAGCGATTTTTTAAACCTTTTGGATAGAATACAACATCTCCCTATTAACAAAAGCAGAACCTTTTACGAATTTGGCTTGACATTGTTTTTGTTCGAAAACACACATCAAGGTGCTATGAAATAAAATGCTGTTATTTATTACCTTATGATAATTTTTGACCAAGTCTAACATCGTTTTGACCGTTTCTTCATTCCCTTGGCAATGCTCGTTGTAATCTTTTAAATTCAATCCTTCCATCCAAGATTTCTTGTGTAGATTCAACAACATCTATAACGGAAGCAAAAATCTTTGTGTCAAATCAAGAATCAAGATGCAAGATGACAAGCATTGCAAAACACTGGTTAGGACACGGACATCAGTGAGTTAGAAACACTCCACTGGAACTAATATCGTTAGATATTTACAACATTTCAACAATACGGATCACCCTACTAGCTATTAGGCTGTTTGCCAAACTTTTTTTTAACAAATTGCCATGAATAGAACAGAGATAAGATAACATATAATCGAAACATGGTTGAAAATAACAGGCAAAAAAATGCCTGCCAATTTATTCTCATCTATTGTCTTAAAAAATTTAACATAATTTTCTATATAGAATCCAAGTAAAACTATGTTTAAAAGTTCGAATTGCTTGATTGAAATTGGAACAAATATTTGATCACCACGTCATATACCAACCTTTTGTTCCAGTTCGTTTTTTCTATAATTTATCGAGATGGAATAATAATGTCGATTTAATCCGTGAATAAGAGCCTAAAAAGGAAGGGAAGCTATGTCAATACTCTAATATGGTGACAGTTGAAATAGTTAATTGTAAATTGTAAATTTATAAGTACAGTTAAATTCGGACGGGACCGAATATTTTGTTCTAATTGTATGAGTTTTCGAATTATATGAGTTAAACTGTATGCAATCGCAATAAACTTTATTTTTTGATAGAAAAAATATCAGCATGGAACTAGTACAAGCCTAGTAATGCTGACCCTTTATGTAGATCAACTTCTTCTCAACAACTCAATAATTTCCAAAAGTATCTACCATCCAATTAAATTCAAAGACAGCATTTTTCAAATAGTTTTGGCTCAATACTTTAAAAAGGGTACGAATCAATAAAAAACAAATCCCACCTGTATAGAGGGTTTTTGTAAGTGACCAAGATTTGAAGTCGTTTGTCGTGGCTCTGGACTCAACACCATTGCATTGGGATTGATCAAACGAAAAGCATCAATAACAACCTAAAAAGTAATAATAAAGTAATAGTAAAGTTTTACAGAGATATACAATACAGAGGTAGATGTTTCTGGATTTCAATTACATGTCCACGCATTTTGATTGTTTTATTGTTAGCTTTCAAAAAATGATTTGACGAATTTAGTATTAGTATGCTCAATTACAAAGTCAGTGGGCATTAAATGGATAGCTGGATAGCTAATGTAAATTGTTTTCAGGACAATTGGTAATAATATCCGAAGTAAAAGGGTGGAATTCCCCTTTCCATTAACAATACAAAAACAAGGATTTTACAGATTCTTTGCACAACTTTTCTCTGAACAAAATCCCATTTACTCACTTTTCCTTTAACTGATTGAATTGGGTCCACTACAACAGCTACAGCACGTTCAGAAAGAGCTTCAAAGCTTTGTTGCGTATTGATGTCAACACCTGATAACCAACATCCGAATCCTGGATGGGAATGATACCAACCGACAACCATTTCTGGTCTAAAATTCAACATAATACACAACCAATTATAAATCAATTTTGATTTTCCTCCCTTTTTGGCAGACAAAACTTGTGAATAGTCCTTAAGACCTTCGCAGTCCAGTCCTTGGTTTAGTTAATAGAGGGTGTCAGATAATATCTGGGAAAATGTACATATGTACCCTTTGGATCAATTTATAGAAATAGAGATAGAAATAATCAGCCTAATTTAGGCAATTTTTGAAAAACGGAGAAAAAATATTTTAGATAAAAATATTTACGAAAAAAACAGGCATAGTCAGCTTCTAAGAGCTACAAGTCCCCTTAGCTGGGAGAGTATTGGGGAAACTTTTGCATGGTCATGTTCCCATGACATTAAAGAAAATTAGCTTGCTTGGTATAGGAATATCAATATATCCATCTATCAAAGGGATTTAAACTCTTGATAATATGATAGGGAAAATTCCAAAGGGCATTGGAGAAATATACAGAAGAATTAGCAGTATCTTGACTTTCTAAATGGACCAACGTAAAAAAAGAGTTTCTAATTTTGTTATTTGACAAAAAGACAAAAATGAGAACGAACACAGCAAAATTAATCAATAATTTTTACCTTCCAGTTTGTTTTAACATATCCAACATTTTTGCTTGAAAAACTGGATCTACAGCTTCGACACTCACCCCCTAATATAGTAATAAATCTTAGAGGTTATTTGACAGATTACTACTGGATACACTCTAGACATTCTGCAAGGACCATATGTCTAGACTACCACCCTAATACAAGGCTGGATTGTTATTTTAAAAGCTTCTCAGACATCGTCTCTGATTGAAACAGAATTGTGCTGAGACAAACGATTAAAAGGAGATAGGAGTCTTTTTCAGTCCCACCTTGTCCGATAACCGATACTTATTTGCAGCCCTGCTAATAAATAAAAAATTCTAAATTTTCTTTGTGTAAATAACTTAATCTAATGCAACACGAAGAATATATCAATAAGTGGATGAAATTCATGAGAAGAAAGTGTTACTAGAAACCATTGCACTGTCTCCATCTAAT
The DNA here is from genome assembly GCA_032270745.1 of Tiaropsis multicirrata. NCBI lineage: Eukaryota > Metazoa > Cnidaria > Hydrozoa > Leptothecata > Tiaropsidae > Tiaropsis > Tiaropsis multicirrata. Next base: position 6,751 of record JAUJPO010063924.1, on the reverse strand, counting down.
CAGCTCAGCAAATAAAACTTACAGTTCCAGACTGCGGCATAGCAAAGACATCTATAACTCTGACAGTGTAATCGTCAACAAATTCACCCAACATCAAACCCATGACTTCCATAGGGACGCCAGCTCTTCCTAAAATTGAAATCAAATTAAAAACCAAATTCAAAATAAAAGGGCTCATACAATCTCTGATGATTTGAGAGCAATTCTATTGGATTTTCTCCTAAATTGTATCACAATGTAGGCTAAAATTGCAGTATCAATACCAAAAAGTTACCACTTCATTATTTCAAATTTGGAGCTTTTTTGGGAAAAAAGTGATAACTCTAAAAAGCTGAGGAAAAGAAAAATGTTTCCATTTTCTTACCATGCTTCAGCATCTGAAAAAAGAAAGAAAAAAAGATAATTATGTTAAAAATTCAACATTTCAAACACCGCTTCTCTCCTTCTAATGCTAAAAGTCAAAAGCGCTATGCAGATTAGGACTTGAAGAAAAAAGTTACTAAAATAATTTCATACTTTCTGTTTAGGTTGGGTTAATTACAAATTGTGAGATTTCATGTTTGTGAGCTTCAGGGAGGAAAAAAATCTTTAAGGTGTAAACAAACCTTTAATAAAGCAAGTGAGGAAATGTAGACTTGTTCTGCGGTATCAACCATGGCAGCATCTGGGTTGGCTGCACTCTATAACGAAATTTTTTTTTAGGGTGAACAACATTGTAGTATAGAACATCCATAATAGTACGGATCCTGTAAAGATAATGAAAAAATGCTTTTCCACAATTTTCTTTTAAAATTAAAAATTTCCAACCTTTATTTGATTTTCCAAAAGATCAATTACAAAGGTATCCATTTTTGTAAAGATTCACAAAAATACCTTGCCAAGGCCCCATATTCAACAAGCATTAGCTATAGGAATTTTGCTATACAAAATTTTAAGAAATTAAAAACTTACCTGGCCTCCGACACCACCTAATCTAAGAATACGATCCATGATTTATATACTGTCGTAGTTTTTATATTGCTAAAATAAAAATGATGGTTTTTTTAGTATTTAGTTATTTTAGTCCCACAAACATCAGTGATCACACCTAGGATAGACAAAGCTCGTTTAAAATTCACGCAATTTATTAAAAATTTCATACAATAATAAAGCATTTGAGCTCTTGTTTATCATATATTTTCTTTGCATATATGAAAAATTCTAATAAACGCATCAGGAATTGGCCAAACGCCGTTAAAAGGAAAAAGAATTGTTCCCTGGCCTCTTGACAGTCAAGCACTTCCTGCTATCACTATACAGTTAGAAAGTTAGAAAGCAAAAAAACTATCAGACTGTGATCGCGGTATACCAAAGATGGCCCTATCTAGGGGGTGGCCCCTCCCTAATTCCAACACCCCTATTTAAAGAAGGCTCTTTCCTTTTTTGATTATTTTTTTATTATAGGTGGAAAAGATAGAAGGTCAAACTATATTTAACTGTCAAAGACATTCAATTTTAATATTAAGGTGAGTCTTGTCCTAAATCATCTTTTCTAAGGCTTTTACCACGTTAGAAAGCAAAAACACTATCAGACTGCGATTGCAGTATACCGTAAATGGCCCTATTTCTATTTTGTTTGAGTTGCAGGAGGCTTTTCCAGCACATTTTTGCAACCATGGATACTCTTTAGTTAGTATCCTGTCAGCAACAACCTTGACATGACCCTGAACAACCCCTGGAATCCCCAGAAAATATTTCCCCAGAAGCACAGTGGGCCAGAGGCGGACATTGGCAATTTTTTTATCATCGGGTTCATTCTTTTAGTTATGATTTTTTATTTCCTGAATAAATGGCTGATTTAAAAACGAAAATTAAAAAAAAAATCATCCATTTAAATTTTACAGCTATTTGAAGTTGATGAAAAAGGAGAAAAAAATAAAAGCATTAAGTTTTCGCAAAATTACATTAATGACCAAGAAGAACTCCCGGTTTTCTCTTTTTTTGCAGAAAAGTGTTGGAAATACTATAGAAATGTGGCGAATATATTGTTAAGTATACAAAAAAAAACTTTGAAACATAACAAACCATACCATTTTCTGATAGTACTCTTTTAGGGTTATCCACTGAAGTAGTTGAAATTTCTTAAAAATGTAAAGGGAAAATGCTGACATCAGCAGAAAAAGGCAACGAACGGCAATTTTCACATCTTTTTTCACCGCCATAACTCTGCACTAGATGGTTGAAACCTGACATCTAACCCCATTTTTTTCATCAACACTTCGAGATGAATCTGTTGGACTTAACAGATTGTTCATTTGAAGACTTTTGAAAATCCATTTGTAAAGGGGATGCCAGTCAAAAATAAACCTCTACTTGTGAGGTTTTCAATGTCAGCCACCATTTCATTCATTAAATGGGCTGATTCGGTGGCTGACATCTAAAAATTATCCCACTAATAAGATGAAGTGTTGAGCTTTCTGGTGATATAATTTTCATAAATGGTGGCTTACTACATGTTCATGTACTTTTTTGGTGGATTCATGGCTGGTGGATTACAGTCATTATATCTATTTTTTAGATAGTAATATCTCCGTTTTGAATAAAGCAAACTTAATTCTGCTTTTTGCAACTGCTAGCAAAATGATATAATTTTCTAATTTGGGTATCTTTGGTGGCTGACAAGTACTTAAAATGTACCAAAATGGTGGCTAACTAGCAATTAAGCCTGTAAAAATGGTAAAATTGACATTAGCAGCCAAAGTTTTTATCTGATAATAATTCATCCATTTCTGATTCTTTCTTTTTTTGAAAAATTATAAAATGTACGCTGTACGCTATGGTGGCTGACAATACGAGTTTTAAATGTGCTATTGACTATTAAATTTTACAAAAACAATTTAAATATATATAAGCATGCTAGATAATGTATATATATCATGTTTGAATAAAGCAAGCTTAATTCTGTTTCCTGTATTTGCTAGCAAAATGATATAATTTTCTAATTTGGAATATTTTTGGTGGCTGACAAGTACTTTAAAAATGTACCAAAATGGTGGCTTACTAGCAAATTAGCCTGTAAAAATATTAGAATTTACATTAACAGCCAAAGTTTTTTATCTTACAATAATTTGTCAATTTATGATTAATTTTGTTTTGAAAAAAATATAAAATGTACATTATGGTGGCTGACAAAAAGGTGATCACAATATTAAGATAAGCATTAAAATTTCCTTTTTACTTTAATCAGAGAAATTTTAGCGCTAATTAGTGAATCACAAAAATCTTTTTTTGGAATTATTTTAGCAAATCAGGTTTTTGAAAAATTTAGCGTGGATTAATTTTAGCAAATCGTGTTTTTGAAAAATTTAGCGTGGATTATTTTAGCGAATCACCATTTCCAAAAAGATTTTGGTAAAAGTTCGAGATATAATGGAGGTTCGAGACAAGCGAGTGTTTTTTTAAGCCTACATTTTCTTACAGAACTCAAGGGACCGACAAAAATAAATGTAAAAAAAATAGATGTAAAAAAAAAAAGAAAATAAAAACTGGATTTATTTTGGCGAATTGCGTTTTTGAAAAATTTAGCGTGGATTAATTTTAGCGATTTGTGGATTTGACATGTTTTAGCGAGATAAATTTTAGCGAAAATAGCACTAAAACGCTAAAATTTCTCTCCGTAATACCGAAATCCCGTACGAACCCCCCCCCCCCCCCTTAACTCATTAAATGCAATCACTTTCACGTTTATATTCGAATTGGCTCATTCAAAGAACATGGTGTCTTGGGTCGCTGTCATTCTAGGCTCAGACCATTATGGTGCCAGTGAATCAGCACTTTTTTATGATAAATTTTCTTTAATTTCAAGGTTCTTATCAACAGGTAACAAATAGTGGTTTCACCCAAGACGCTGAAGGAAACCTCAGCTTACCAAAATGTCTGGTTGGTGGTGCTATTTCTGGATGTCTTGGCGCCTTTGTTGCAAGTCCTTCCTATATGGCAAGTACTACCCGTCTTTTCATTCTTGTAGTTTCCTGGCCAATGTTTGGAGCTGCCTCTCAAAGAAATTCGAATTTGAAATAAAATTGTTTAGGGATGGGTAGTGTTTTCATGGCATGATTTTTTATTTTGCTATTGCAGCTGAGGTTTACAATTCTTTTTATCTCTGTCTTAATTTAGATCAAAACACAAGTTCAGGCCAAAGCAAACACAGCAATTGCGGTTGGTACACAGCATGACATTCAAAGCGTTTCATCAACACTGAGAAACATCTTTCAAAATTATGGTATCTCTGGTTTGTGGCGAGGTGCTTCTGGTGCAATGTTGCGAGTCACGTTCGGTTCAGCCTCCCAGTTAACTGCTTTTTCCAAATGCAAGGAAAAAATCACAAAGAGTAAATATTTTAAAGATGGCAGCCTGATGATACCCATCACATCAAGCATGTCGGCAAGTGTGGTGGTTGTCTTGGTAATGACGCCTTTTGATGTCGTCTCAACACGGTTGTACAACCAGCCGGTCTGCAAAGCGACGGGGAAAGGTTTGCTGTATAGCAACGTTTTTGACGTGTTCCGTAAGATCTTCAAGACGGAAGGATTGTTTGGGTTTTACAAAGGACTGGGTCCGCAGTATTTTCGGGTAGGACCGCATACTATCCTTAGCCTTGTTATTTGGGATAAGTTTCGAGAAATACTGACAAAGGAACCTTGATGTTTGCATTCTGCGTTCAGTTTTTTAAATCACTATTTTTTATTTTTTTATTAAAAAAATATTTTATTTCGTGTGTAAGTAGATTGTTAATAAACAAATTAAATGTGTGTAGGTAGTAACTCGAGAAACTTTTTGCACTTTTTTGAATTTGAGTTATTCACTCGAGTATTTCAGACCTCGGTAAAAAATATTTAAAATTATTTGTTTTTGAAGTTTGCAGAAAGAAAAAGTGAGTTCTTAACGTGTATACATTAAGTTTGATATCCTTTCAGAAATAAACGCTTTGAAAAATAAATTATAATGAAAAAATGGTTGATTTCGACGTCAAATTGAGAAACCAGTGAATATCGAAAGCTTTGGCAATTATGACGTGCTATTCTATACCTATCACCAAATCAGATTTTACCACGTATCTAATACTGTGCAAGATTGATAGTAAGTTTTCTTATGTTTTTGTTTGCCTTTCTATAATTTTCCTCATTGGTGTTTTGATCAACAATGTAGGGTATACCAGGGTATACAAGTGAGTTAAGTTTTCCAAATATCGAATTTGTTACGTCTCTTTCTAGAAAACATTGCAAATATTATTCATAATGTGTTTGAAGAGCTTAATTTGCGTGAAAGTTCTGAAGTTATTTTTTTTTCCTTGTTTTGAGGTTGTTTTTCATGCATCATCTGAATACATCAACTTGATGCGAAAAGAAAAGAAAAAAAGAAATGAAAAGAAAAGCCAAAATGAAAATTTCCCCAATAAGATAAAAACCTCCGAGTGGCCGTGTCTTCTTTTCTTCTAGCTTTCGTGACTGGCTCAAAAATAGAGAAATCAGGAAGCTCGTAAAAACCATAAACTTTGAAAAGTTGTGTAAAACTTCATGAGTGGTTTAAGATGATCTTTTCTTGTCTGGTGAAGCAATTCGATGCCAGTCCTGATATTCTTCTTTAATATTCCCTCTAATAAGTTTGTTTTGCGGAACGAAAAAGTGTTCAATTGTTTCGCTTTCAAGACCTTCGATCAGTGCATCAAAGATTCTCAAGAAGACAATCCCAATATGGTCATAATGGATATTCTTTCACAAAGCCACAGCAAAACAGTTTTCAAGAAATATGAAGAGGTACCATATTTCTTTACACTTAACGATTTCAAGACAATTTTGACCAAAAGATTGGCTGATTTATCTGTAGGTGACATTTGAAGCCAATTCCTTTTCCAGGGTTGCCACAGAGACTGGCGAAACTGGAAAAGCTAGAAAATAGCTATTTTTAAAAATAGGGCTGGAAAAACTGGAAAAAAGTACCTTTTTAGGGCTAAAAGGGCTGGAAAAACTGGAAAACCATGTTTCAATCAAGTATTTTATAGCTCTGACAGGCTGGATTTTTCTCATTGAAAGAGTGTGGCCATCCTGTTTTCAGCTTCAGAAAACGACAATCTCCATTCAATCTCTGGTGCTTTACTTTCAGCATGGTGAACCGGTACTAAGTGACATCCAAGCTGGCACTTGTTTTGTGGAAAGACCAGGCCATTTACCCTCTCTTGTTTTCCATTCTTCTGTTACGCGAGGCCAGCTGACGGATTTGATACATAATACCAACTCATCGTCCATCATCCGAGACATGCTACCTGCGTGACCTATTTATGAAAAATTAACAGAAGTATAGCAGTGTGGTTGAAAGTGGACCATACACCTTCGTACAATTTCGTACAATGTAAGATCTCTTTACCACCTTGTTTGACTTTGGCTTATTAGATTCGCTCTTTCCTTTTAGATTGGTTAGACTGAAAAAAATGTAGCTTTTCAAATTTGAAATCTGATAAACTGTTTGGTAGCAGACAGCATTAGTCTTAAATGTTTTTGTTGATTTCTCTTTAAATTTCTCCTAGATTCTTAGACTAGTCATAGCAATCCGTGAACCGATCGTATCATTTGTTTTTTCTTTCGAAATCACAAACGAAAATTGAAAAAACGACCATTTTTTAATTTTTTTAAATAAAAAAAAAAGCAAAATAGAAAAAACGAACTCAATTTTTGATTTTCAATATGAAATAAAAATACAAAAATCAAATAGTAAA
>JAUJPO010063913.1:0-12716 GCA_032270745.1 Tiaropsis multicirrata | reverse complement strand
AAAAGTTCCGTTTTTGATAACCCCGTTCGGTTTTATATCTCATTATTTATCCCCACTGGCAAAATAATTCCCACCGGATCACAGAGACAGGGGTGTAAAAAGATTTTGTGTGCAAAACAGCATTTACGTGAAGTGCAGCACTGCCACTTTAAATATAGATTCATTACTGTTAATTATAATCTTCTTCAGAGCTCACATAGCAGGAGTGAATTTTCCATCATATACGACAACATCTTTCTAACAGATTACAAGCTCAAATTATTTCCTTATTTTTCCTTTATGGCCGCAAAACTTAAATGTGCTTGAAAATTAGAGGAAAATTGTACTCGTGTTCACGACAGTGTATGCATCTTATAGTATGCTAATATCAACCACAAACGTACATCAAATTGAATTTGAAGAGTGCATAATGTGGGCATAATGTTAATCGTTAACTATACTTATTTAAGATTACATACTTCTTAAAATGGAAAGCTTCTAATAAGGAAAAGAGGAAATATAGTAATACTATTCAAAATTGGCAATTACTAGTACTAATAGAACTGTCCCTGCCCGGGGGTACTACCCTTGCCGTCTGAGGGGGTGTGCCACTGGGGTTCGAAAAATTCGGAAAAACTCGCGAAAAAGAGACCCTTAATGGGACTGAAGTATCAAAAAATTTCCGAAATATTCTACTTTTTCCCAAAAAGGCATGAGGGACAGACCTTTGTATTTTCGTATTTATGAGACCCTGAATGGGACTTTAGATAGCTAAAATAGGGACCCTGAATGGGACTCTAGGTGAAGAAAGGTACCCTGACCATCCCCGTACCCTTTTTTGCCTAAGTACCCCCCTCCCCCCGGGTGTCCCTGTCTCTGTAACTTGGGTGAAATGCTAATTGTTTCTGATGGGGTCATAAAACTCTAGATACTTGCTACTTTCATCATATTATCAGTGTGGTGGCCCTTTCTATTTCTTTCATTTAACACTGAGGCGAGAGAGAACATCCAATACCAAAAAATATGAAGAACATGGCAAGTATAGGAGTATTCCTAATAAAACCTTAGAACAAGGCAAGCACTTTAAGCCAATATTAAAGGGTGGAAAGGAAAATTGAGAAAAAGTGGATCGAGAAAGTTAAAAGCATCCGAGCCTCGGCCGAAATTTACTGGTTCTTATAAAAAAGGGTTGCAATATATGATAACATGCAAATACGGAATGAAAATGAAAACAGTTTTTTTTTCGAAAGTGCTAAATCGACATCCTAGCTTGATCTCCATAAAAAGGACAGAAATCCGCTAAATGTTTTGTATTTCATTTTACTGCATTTTGGTGGGAAAATGTCCATAAAATTAAAATTTTGACGTAGCCTTCATTTTTAGTATTAATGACGTATCGCATGGTTGATATTAAACTTATTTTGAATCTTCCCTAAAAATTACACGAAGATACCATTTTTGGATTCAAAGATATGGACACGTTTCAAAAATGCATCAAAACTAAATTGTTCTAAAATTGCAAAAAAAACAGGAAAATGTTGTCCCTCCCAGATCTCCGGATATAAACAAAGATTTTGCCAACTGGACTTCACAGTTTTTCTGATAACTTTGAATGTTTTGATGAAAGTTTTCGCATATTATTATGCACTGCAAATATTATACAAAATTCATGCTTTTTCAAAGTTCTGTGAAAAGGGCAATTGGCGGTTAAGTTTATTTATGTTCGCAAAAGGTTTTAGCACTGAATAGCTTCTTAAAGTCAATTAATTGATTGTGAATGGATAATGTGAAAATTATATTAATACACCTATGAAAATATCCGTTGTTTCTCAATTCGCGAAAGATCATGCTTGTGAAAAATATTTTTCCTTAAATTTGCGAAAGTTAATGTCTTAAATATTTAAACGCCTAAAGTTTACCTTGGTTATAGACGTGTCAGTTTGAAAGAAACCATATCTTGGTTCTGGACGCTTTAGCTAAACACTTACAAAATATTTTTTGCCTGGCACAAAGTGCCCTTACTTGGAATCAAATTTTTTTTTAATGGATTGGTAGGTTCCGCTGTGGATCGGTCGATAAATGAACTCTAAGTGGGACCCCGCTGCATTTTCATCCTCCAATCTTCCCTAAAGTACAGTTGAATTGTTTGGGTTGTTTGGAACTTCAGCTTCAAAGACTTTTTACATGGCAGGGTGTCCGATATACCGGACAGTCCTATTCACCAAATCATGTATTGCCAAAATACTACTTTAAATCTTTTTTTTCAGAATTTTGTCCGGAATGTAAAACAAAAAATGATCCTTGATCCCTTGTTGACATTGAACAACCAAGATCAGCTTTCTCAACATCCAACTATTACAACTATGCTAGCTCCTGGAGAAGATTGGGGCAACTCAATCTTGAAAACTGCCGTTTTGCTTACTATGTTTGGACCCTTATAGTGCAGGGGAAGTCACGGACCCTTACTGTGTAAGAACTGCTAAGATTCCAACCCCCCCCCCCCCCCACTCCCTACAGTGCAATTTAACCGATTTCCCCCAGTTTTAGCAATGAATTTTAAGGAGTGCCCTTGTCCGATAGTGCTGCTATAAAGACAGATATCTTTCACAATTTGTCCGACAGTGCTAGCAATAAAGACAGATATCTTTCACAATTTTCAAACGCAAAAACAAAATTACAAAATTGAGTGAAGCGCTTGAATCTAAAGACGGCTTCGTTTGATAAACACGAAATAAACAACAGAATGTAATTTGTAAACTTGCTGAAGAAGACACGTCTAATGTGCCAAAATATTCAATAAAACACCCCAGACCCGGTTGGACCCCTACCACTGAAAATACCCAACAAATCGTCCCCTGTGGAAAAATAGCATATAAATTCGTGCCCATTGGAAAATGGCTCATCCCCATTGAAACACGTAAAAATATTATATCCTCACAAATTTTTTTGTTTATCCCCACCAAATATCCCGAACAAAGAACAATAGAATTTCGTATCCCCAGTGAAAAAAATTCCGTTTTTGATAACCCTGTTGGATTTTTTGTCTCTTTATTTATCCCCAATGGAAAAATAATTTCTATCGGGTCACTGAGACAGGGATGTAATAAATGATGTCGTCATATTTTTAGTTCACCCAGATTGTAAATAATTAAAACCAGAAACCTTTAAAACGCACATCAAACAAAACTGTAAGACATCTTGTTTTTTTTCCAAAACCAAAATCGAATTTCACAAACAAAATATATTGCAGTGCATTTCAGGCAGCGTAGATGAAAAGTCGTCCAATTGTTTTCTCTCGCATTTGCTTTGACAGTAAATATTTTTAATCTCAAGTACTTTTACGAAGTCTGTATTATCACACTAAGTGCATAGTATAAAGTCAAAAAGGCGTAAGGAGGGAATCAAAATAAATAGAATTGCTTCTTTTAGTTTGATTTTAAACTAAAATTAAATGACTCTCAAGGATTTGTTTTTCTAAAAAGCGATAAAGAAGATTTTCAATCGCCTTTCTCAATAAGCATCACAAATGTGGGCGGAATAAACACACAACATGTAAGGAATTAAATATTCAGGAAAAAGGACCTAGACTGGATTCGTTTAGGACGTAACTTTATTCGGTACGGCAAAATTTATCAGAGGGGTGTACATTGGGCTATTCCAGAAGGAATCTGTACCCCCATGTTGAGAAGGTCATTTTTTGGCATGGGACCCCCATGGATTTTTTGACAGTTTTTTAGAACCCCCCCCCCTGGATTTTTTGATATTCTTTTTAGACCCCCTTGGATTTTAACCATGATTTTTAGGAACCCCCTGGATTTTTTGATGATTTTTTTAGAACCCCCCTGAATTTTTATGACATATTCAGTGACCCCCTGGATTTTTACCCAAAATATTCAGTGACCCCCTAGATTTTCACTTTGAGGTCCCCCCTGGATTTACGGGGGATACGGACTATTTCTGGGATAGTCCATTGTATATTCTTGGCTTGCAGTCTTGTGAAACATTTGTTCGATATCTCATCCTAATTACATCCTTCCTAATTCTATACATCTAGATGCTACAGTAGAAAGGAAGGTAGGACCTAAAAACCCAAGGGGCACTCGATCTCAAAACTATCGTACCCACGTCTAGACATTTTTTTCAGGACCTTGAAAACCTACCCTTAGGGGCCGCACATCCACTTACCTTTAGTGCCCCCCCCCCCCCCCTCCCCTGGGCCTTAAAAAACTTCGATTGAAATATTCTTTGAATACATCAGGAGCATCTGTGTAAAATAGTAATCTTTTTTTCCACTTTGTTTAAACAATTGCGTGTATATCTTTAAAGTTACCAAATTTGAAATTTTTGCAATGAAAATATTCATTAAAAACATAACGAACTTCGTTCTCAGACCTCTTTAAACTAACGATTTGTGGGTTTTCAGCGGAGAAATGGAAACTAGAGCGACTTATGCGTACTGTATTTTTTGTTTGTAAGACTTTTCACTTAGCTTCATTCCGCATTAATCTGGAGCAGTTTGTGAGTGGGATGTCATACTTTGTAACACATTGGTTCTGTGTAATTTAAAGATGTACTTGTCACCTTTCTTGTGAGACATTTGAAGTATGCAATATGAAATAGAATGTTGTTTTTGATATTGAGTAGTCGGATATTAAATTCAATTGTTTACTTTCCGTACTTTATATCGACACACGCAAATCCCTGTGTTTTAAATCAAACCTACCTAGAATTATAAGGTATAAGGAAGACGAGGTAATTAGCAAATATTTTTCTACTACCAAAACTACAAGACAAACTTCCTCGCCCGCTAATAAATCTTGCCGTATTGAATAGAACTAAGTCATAAACGACTCCAGTCTAAATCAAACATGTTTGATTCATCAAACCAGATGGTTATAATACTTTGAAGAATGCCAATGCCAATCGAAAGGTTGTAGGTCTGATCCCGACCATCGTCCACTTAACGAATGAGTAGCACAAAACAGGTAAACTGAATTGTGCAGTAAGCCACTTGACAGGTGTGGCGCTATCCGTCTCAGTCTAAAATCCACCCAGTAGTCTAGCGCTAAAAAAGAGAGAAGTTCTCCGCTTTACGACCGCAACCGAAATTAGCTCTTTCTACCTTTACTTTACTTATTTCAGATAGGATAAGGGATGATTCCAGTTATTATAATTTCCTGGAACTTGCAGGTACTTTTTTGTACCATGAGACAGTCAGCTTTTAAGATTTGTAAATCTTTAATTATTCATATTAAATCTACTGCCTGTCAATTTTTCAATACCAAACTTCTTATGTAGGGATTTGAATACAAATGAGCTTTAATAATTAAAAGGCTTTTTCATATATATATCTGCATGCATGAATAAGTTTTTACCGTTTTCTTATTTTTTTCATGTTCATTTTCTTGTGAATAACATTTGAACTAGCTGAACTTGAAATAGAAAAGGGAGAGAAATTTTATGGGTTTATAAGATGCATTTTGAAAAGCATATTTTTCAATCTTCCGATTTATACTGGGACGATAATAACTGGTGCGCGAGATCGTAATTATAATATCCAGCTGACACTCAACGGGCTGACTGTTTCAGCGTCCGCATAAGGTTCTAACGTTGAAACAGAAACATTATTTAGACGTAAGAACAGAGATTATCATGCCAAAAGTGAAAAAGAAGATTCATTTGACTATGTTTTCCTAGAAAGCCTCGTTCAGCCTCGATTCCATGGCGAACTAACAGCGATAGAATAAATTAGAAGTATCGTGTATGTCAGAAAGGGAAAGAGGTTGCAAAAGGTTGGGAAAATGTGATGGAAGTTCAAGAGGGCAAATTGGTACAGTGATTTAAAGTTAGACTAACGGGTGTCGATGCTATCCCTTAGAGAATTTTAAGAGACAAAACAATTCCTTTTTCGTGAGCTTTCTATACCGTGGACTGACGTGTTTTTTACCTTATAGCTTCTGGTATAAACCTTGGCTAGCTTTGAAAATTGCCAGAAAACGCCTGCAAACTTTCATTTGTCAATTGTCCAAAATATTCTTTTTCTAGCGGAATTGAAAGAGTTAAGGATAAAAAGTAGCATTTTTTGCTATTATTATCTAAGTGCCCCTTATGTTGTTTGATGACTCAGGCATTTCGTTAGAAATTAAATTACCACACGAATTATTTTCTTTTTTCTATTCTAGAATACGGAACTGTTACAAAAAATAATTTTGCCATCAATATTTGTGTTTGCGTCATGATGGTATCTCCAGCAACTCAGAGAAGAGATAAAAGCCGCACTTTTGAAAAAGAATGTCATATTAGAAGTTCTCAAAAAATGGAATTACAGCATCTATTGAACGTCCTGGAAAACGATAATGGGTATGCAAAACGTAGGATGAAGGGAGATGGGGAATTCTTTTTTTCATGATTTACCCCGGTCATTAATTCTTTTCAACCCCTGACAGTAGTTTAACCCGAAGACAAGCGTTGATTTGACCCCCCCTCCCCCCCTTTTTGGATCATTGGAATCTTCTGAATCGGGAATAACACAAATTTACTCCCGGACTGACATAACTAAATTTCAAGTTAACCCCAGACATAAATATCTCCCACCCCATCTGCTTTGTACAGTTTGTTTTTTAGATGGCTCTATTTTCAAAAGTAAAAGTTTCTAACTCAGATAGTTATAAGTGAATTCATAACTTGAACGATTTTCCTTCCCCTCCTCCGTGGTTACCGTGACTAGTTTTCAAAAGGGTCCTCGTACTACAAAGGTTTCTTGTAAATACTGTTATGTTAATACTGTATTATTAGGCTTTTCCAGAGAAGAGCTGCACCCCTTCTGTTGAGGATATAGGATATCCAGGGGGTTCGCCATTTTCAATATCCTATGATATCCAGGGGGTAAAAAGTCAAAGACCAAGAATATCCATGATGAGGCTCAAACTTGAAGGGGGTAAGAATTTGAAAGTCAAAGATATATAGAGGGATCGAACTTTTCAGAATGGATATTCAAGGCGGTTTGTTTTAAGAAAAATTGACAACCTCCAACGCCTTTTTTGTGGAAAAGTCCATTTTCCTGGCAAAATCTATCGTAAAACGAGGTAACAAATGGCTTTCTTTTTCGTTACCTAGGGAATTTGAACGTGACTTGAAGATACTTTCTAGCCGGTCTGATGCAAGCCCTTCCACACGACAAAAGATTATCGATGATCATAACCACGTTTTGGAAACAAAATTGCAAAGAATTCGAATGCTTCTATTACAATTGGAAGAAACTCAAAAAACAATGCTTTCTTATTGTTAATAACTCTAGAGAATCATCAACTAAAGACAGAGATTGATGTTAAACTTTACCCAGCAGGTGCGGAATGTTGTTTTACAGTCCAAACAACGTTGTTTCTACATCGGAACATTATTTGTTGGGATGGGTGCGCCTTTTATTGGGGATATGAGATACGAATTGCAAGTTAAGAGTTACGAGTTGTAACTGAACAAAATAATGGATGTGAGTTGTGACTGAACAAAATAATGGGTGTGAGTTGTGAGTGGTGAATTTAATGAACTAGTATCACGGCCAAGAGTTTTGAGATAATTCACTTCATGCGTTTCCCAGCACAAGACGTCTTTTTAACGTCGTTTTTTTTTAGAATGTTTTAACGTTAAAAAGACGTCGTGTATCGACTGGGTTACTCGGACCATTTAGGGCATGAAGCAAATTTACCATAAACAATGTACACCAATAGCGCCCATCTGTGCATAGTCATTCATAGCTCAAAAGAAGTGTATTTGAATGTAGAAACAGGGCGAAAAACTGTGTCGAGTTGATGTTTTAAATACACAAAAAGTTATTAGCAAAAAACCGTTATTGTGACGTCGCAGCTATGACGTCATAAAAGTTAAAACTTAAATATCTATAAAACTACAAATTGAATCATGATGAAAATTTTTCCATAGAAACGTATTGTTGAAGAAAATCAAAAAAGTAAAAAAAAAAATAATTGCTGATGTCAGCATTCTATCAATAAAACTCTAATTTTGCTTATTTGTTCTGACGTCATCACAAATTTGCATTTTTTTTCAATTTTACTAAATCTCCATACTATTTTGCTACTATTTTTCATTATGACTTGATACGTAGTTTTTAAGATATTAAAGTTTTTAAGTCGTGAGACGAAAAGGTATGAATACATTTTTTAATATTCCTCAAAAAATACAATTCAAGCATATGTAAAAATGACACAAGCCAGGATTTTGTTAGTTAATGTGAGTATCATATACCTTAAGGAAATGAAATAATGCGAAAGTAAATTAATGCGCAGGCGCGTAGACAGTGATGGCGCAAAATGTGCGTTGGAGAGCATATTTTTTACAATGCATTAATTATATATTTACATTTTCAATAGTTAATGACTATGTCATAAAAGTTTGCACTTTTAGACAAATTTTGCGCCATCCTTGGCTACCCGCCTGATGCGCAATTAATTAATGTGATTGACGTCCGAAAAATCTTATTTTTTGCGGAATTAATTAGACTTAACAATCCAGCTTCAATTAGCGGACACATCAAAAGACGGACGGCTCTGATTAGCAGACAGCTAGTCGAATTACCGATGGTGTCCGCCAATTAGAGCTTCGACTGTAGCTGTAGCTGTACAAAGTTTTATTTCTGAATATTGCAATGTAAATTTATTTAATAGTAAAATAAAATTAATTACAATAATAATGTGCATATTAAGATTTCCTAAACTGGAGCAGCTACATTTTACGTTGCTTCATGAACTGTCAAGATTTTTGTTTCAAGGCTCAATGTAACTAGTTCTAAAACTTGAGACATTTGTTTCACATTTTATTTTCCTTTCCCGAAATATTGGGATTTTGCTTTATTCCACATCGCTGGTGATGGGAAATTATCTTTTTCCCATTTCTTAAAACTTGAGGAATCTTCATCTTTCCCAATCTGTACTTGTTGGGTATTTCCTCTTTTACCATATCTTCTTGCAACAAGGGAATCTTTTCGTTTCCATATTCCAAGAGATGGTGAATCCACGGATTTTGTTAGAGAATCTTCTTTTTCCCCTGTAGACAGAAAAGGAGAATATCCTCTTTTTGGAATTCCCCTTACGGAATTTTTGTGGTAGGTCTCCATGGCTTGTGATTGGGCTATTCTCCACATTTTCCCATTAGGAAAATCGCTTTCCTCTACGGAATTTTTCCATTGTTTTACACCGAGATTGTTTCGCATTGATGACCCATTGCAATCTAAAGATTTATTGATTAAAGTTATTTGATGTACATCCTAAAAGTACGATAAGAGATTTAAAAACTGATTATATATCGTTGAATTTTTCGAGTTCAAGAAATTTAAGATACTAAAGACTTTCCAAAGATTCGTAAATGAGAATAAAATACGTAAGATTTCCCCAGCCACCTTAGTCAATTTTCTTATTCACAATTCACGCAATTTCGGTTCTTCTTAATCGGGGAAACCTTTACCCAAATCGGGGAAATTGGGGAAATGTACCTTATCGGACAAGATAATGTCGGACAAAAGTGACGAAATAATTTGTCGGTGACGAAATTATGTCCGACCAATAATTTAGTCCGATGAAAAATTAGTCCGACATTGTTTTGTTCGATAAGGTATATCAAAAACTCGCCATTCACGTATTACAAGGCAAAAAAGAATATAAAGCTTCAACCGTAAAATCCTTGTCCCCAGTAACCCCGAATTTCACGCATTCCCGCAATTCAGAGAAATCAGGGAAAATTCATAGATTTACAAATAAAAAACTCGTCATCTACATGCGACGCAAGCAACCTTACTTCACGCATTCATACACAAAAAAAGCTCACATAACGCAATCACACACAAACACCGCTGGGGGAGCCGGGGGAGCTGGGGGAGCTCTTGAAATATATTCCTACCTTGTAATAGACTGATCATCAAAATAAGTATAAAACTGACTCCTACTGAATACATAGTGTTTTGATTCGATGATCAAAATGTACGATTGATTACATCCGATGTCAGAAAAATATGGAGATTGAAAAATATATTTTTCACCTTTTTCAATTCTTCTCTTTTTGCGAACTGTATAAATGAATGATAAGAAAATTTTCACACAAAAGAAAAAACACAAGGTGTTTTCTTGAAACTGTGACAAGTGTAATTTTCTTAAGATTCGAAACAATAATATTGACGGCAGATGGAGTATAATTAAATATTGAGACAGAACCAAGAAATACGATGTGAGAAACCTTTTAAAAGCTCGAAAGATAATAATTCTAATACACGTTTTTTTTATAAGATTATCCAAATTCGAGAAAGCCTTCAATGTTCTTAGCTTTTTTGGTTTCAAGCCTTAAAATATTCTTAATCAAGTCTTTTAATTTGAGTCTCAAGAATTTGCTGATAGGGGACTTAATTGGCTTTTTTTAAACACTATTTTCCTCACTTTTTGAGTCAGCTGGCTTCAAACAAACTATCGAATTGCTACACTATTAGCCTTGAAATTTTTTTTCTTATTTCTATACTCTTGAAGCCTCCTCCGAATGTTCTTAACATGTTCTTAATTTTTTTGACCTTTCAAAGCCTTGTGTTCTTATATTTCTACTTTGTTCATATAAAAAACGTGTACAATTATAGTACAATACAAAGTACAATTTTAAATTAACCCTAAATTTGTAAAAACGCCTAGAAAATCGTCACTCTATTGAAAGCCAGCTGGACGGTGTCACAAACCAGCCGGGGAATAAAAAAGACTCTGAGGCCTTCCAGAGGATCCATCTAGGTATTTCTAGGCAATTGAAACCATTTGAAGTAAGCGACGCCGTGGCCAGTCGTCTAAGGTGATGTGGTGCTTTCTTCGTCATATGATGCGAGAGGCCAAGTTCGAATCTCCGTCGGGTCAAAAGATTTTCTCAACTTTTGATACTTTATCATTTCGAGTACGCTGAACACTTTGGAAAGTGGTTCTAGCTCCCAAAATGTCACGGGAAGGCTTCAAAAGCAGCCAAAGTAGCTCAATTCTGCAATACGAAAGTGCCGTCACAGCCGTCGTGGCTGAGGTCACATCCCTGCTGGAGGGCTGAAATTTGGCATCAAGTTTCCCACATGATAGCATAACACTACACAAGTGTTAAAAAAAATAACATAACTCAACCCCTTCCCCCAGGATTTTGGCGGAAAAACTTTATTTTCAATTTGCTCGGTATTTCGGGATCTGCTTAACACGTTCACTGCCAAGCCCCTTTTTAGGGTACTTTTTTGTTAAAATGAGCTAGAACAAACTTTAAACGTCAATATATCCTAAACCAAACGGAATTAGAGGTTAGTTTATAGCTCGTTGGGTAGCTAAGAGTCTCCTCTTTCATTTTGGGCCCCTTCGGCCCTTCGTCCGTAGAAAAAAAAGTTATGCATATAATGAATATAAGCAAGATAAAATCGGAATATCGGTACAGCAGAGACTTCCTGTGTTTTCTAATTCAAGGCCTCAACCTTTTTTTCCTCGATATCATAACAACACTCTCTCTGTGCTCCAGTTGGTACCAAAATCTCAATGGGTGAAAAAAACCCACCGGGTCACAAAAAAATTGATTGTATTTGTGATATTTTCCTACCCGGTATGGTATTTTGAATTTTTTAACGGTATTATTACGGTATTTTACGAAAAAATAAACGGTATTTCGGGATTTGACACTCTTGGAAGCCCCCTATCTACTATCTACTACCTGAACTAAACATGAAAGGAGGGAAAGATCGAATTGAAAAATCCCTTAGACGTGGTAGCAATGTCTTCTTGTTCGCCGAACAGACGCATAAAAATGTTATGGCCGAAATTAGTTATCGGAACTTTCATAAAAGGCCCATAAAACACCTTTTTTGTCCGACATTTAAAATGCACTTTCTTTAGGCTGTTTTCAAAACCAAGCTGATCATTTGCATCCAATTTACATCTCCGCACTATTGATTGCAGAATCTTCTGTCGCTCCCATGAACAAATTAACCATAACAATCGTTTCCTAAAATGAACGAACAGCAAAGTATGATCGATATGAAGTGCGCGACTAAGGATAAATCGGGGAAAAGATGTATTTACAGTACCAGCAGGTTACAAAAAAACCTGCTGATAATCTGCCGTGAATATTAGCTGAAAAGCTATTGTCAACTATAGAGTGCCGGCAGACCGTTACTTTAGCTACGTCATAAAGGACTAACCGGCTATAATTACGGTAGAAACAAGGGTGGAAACAAAGTTGAGCAGCAGCAGCAGCAGCAGCAGTTAACAGCAGACTAAAATAACCGCGTGTTTTCTTTTAAAGTTCAGCAAGTTTAAACCCTTTCGGAAATCCAGCTTTCTTTTATCGAAGCTCTTTGGAAATTGTCCACACATTACATCCAAAACCCATTGGAAATTGCACTTTATTGTCGGCAGCCCCTCTCGGAAATTCCAAGTTCCAGGAAAAAAGACCATCGGAAATTCCAAGTTCCAGGAAAAGAGACCATCGGAAATTCCAAGTTCCAGGTAAAAAGACCATCGGAAATTCCGCATCAGAAAAACGGCTTTAGTCTCGGAAATTCCGTGTCGTCCGCACCCCAATAACGGACTAAATCTGGAATGGCCCATTTTATTAAAGGCATGAAAAATCAACGATTTTAAGGGTTCTTAAGAATATAAAACTACTTATGCTATCTGATAGAGCTCTTTGAGCTGAGCCAAAAAATGTATTACGTCAACTTCTCAACTTTTCTA
>JAUJPO010063902.1:0-12719 GCA_032270745.1 Tiaropsis multicirrata | reverse complement strand
GGCCAAATTAGCTTATATTTTGGACTAAAAATACCCTCAACCGCGAAATTAAATTCCGCGAAACTTTCAATTTTGGCACAATACAGTTCAGAGTCTTCCTCAAAATCACATAGGAGCTGCGCGTTAAATGTACTTGATATTCCAAGGTACGTTTTATCATAATTATCTCCAACAATTATAACTCCAACAGAAGAAAATGTAAGTGTTTGCCATCTGCCATCAAATCATCACAGTGAAAAATGCAATGTCCAGGAAAACAAAAACAGTCATGTCAACTTCATAAAAAATAAGATTCATTTTATTTGCCAATGTCCTCACTCCATGAAGGAGGAACTTCAAATGAATTCCTTATATTTTTTTATTTTATGCTCTCTGTAGTAGACTACACTCCACCCTAAAGACTCATTATTAGAAAGTTAATATCTCATTAATTACCTGGATGCGTGAAATCCATATTGCTTATAAAATTCCTCTCGAGACAGTTGATGCAAAAATGATGCTATATAGAAACTCAAGTGCTATGGTCCGCTCTCCACATGGTGATACAGATTCCTTTGAAGAGAAAGCTGGTGTCCTTCAAGGAGACACTCTTGCTCCCTATATCTTCATCATATGCCTTGATTATGTTCTCTGCTCTGCCATTGATCCACATGGATTAACACTCAAAAGTTGGAAAAAGGTTTCCGGCATCAATGCTCACAGATGCTGAGTATGCTGATGATATAGCCCTATGCTCTGATACTTGGGCAACTCGACTTCTGCACGCGCAGCTTTCTCCATTGGATTATACATAAATGCAAAAAAGACCGAATGCATGAGCGTAAATTGTCAAGGCCAAGTTCTCACAAATTCGGGCAATGCTCTAAAACAAGTTGAACAATTCACATATCTCGGTAGTAACATTGCCTCGACAACCAAAGATGTTGAAATTCGTATTGCCAAGGCTTGGTCAGCTCTAAAACGCCTCAACGTCATCTGGAAGTCCAATATCCCAGATAACATGAAAAGAAGCTTCTTCAGGACTACTGTTGAATCCGTCCTGCTTTATGGTTCCTCCACATGGACCTTGACAAAGAAGCTCGAAAACAGCCTAAATGGAACCTACACCAAAATGCTCCGCGCTGTTCTCAATGTCTCGTGGAGAGAACACCTCCCGTAACACACAGCTATATGGAAATCACAGACGTAATCAAAGAAAGAAGAGTTCGCTTTGTTGGTCACTCTTTTCGTAACAAAGAAGAACTCGTTAGTGAACTCCTTCTCTGGAAGCCAACACACGTAACAAGAAAACCTGGCAGACCCCCGAGATCCTTCATTGACCAACTGGTAGATGACACCGGACTGGAACTTCCAGAACTACCGAGAGCTATGCTAAACAGAAACGGATGGAAAGATGTTGTCAAAAGAATCCGAGCAAGCTCGACGTAGTAAGTAAGTATGACCTTACCAACATGGTTGGGACCGACGGAACCAGAAAACCTAATAAAATGGCCTTGAATAAGAAACCAACTAAAGTCTCGCTGTACAATCACACAAAGACATTAGATTTCACAATCACGCCAAACGATAAATTTCACGTCTTCAAGCCTAGAATACCCAAATTCTAGTTTTTGGAATTTCAGGAGATGTCAACGACAGGTCATTTCCCCTAAACTCCTCCTAGTAGAGAGCATTATGCATAAATTTGAATCTGGTTCTTTCAATCACTGGTCATTTCCCTCAAACTGCTTCTAGGGAAAAAGAGATATAAACCTAATTTTTTCTGAAATAGGTCCCAAATAGGTATAGGTACCGTCCATTGTAGTTTTAAAGACCATTTAATGCTGTCCGAGTATGATAATGTCCGATAATTAGCAAGCATTATGCATAAATTTGAATCGGGTGCTGTCAAGCACTGGTCATTTCCCTCAAACTCCTCCTAGGGAAAATGAGATATAAACTAATTTTTTTCTGAAATAGGTCCCAAATAGGTATAGGTACCGTCCATTGTAGTTTGAAGACCATTAAATGTTGTCCGAGGATGATACTGTCCGATATTTAGCGAGTATTATCCCAGTATTATATGCATAAATTTGAATCGGGTGCCATCAATCACTAGTCATGCATTTCCCTAAACTCCTCCTAGGGAAAATAAGGTATGAACTTAATTTTTTCTTTATATGGTGCCCAAAAGGTAAAGGTACTGTCAATTAGTGTTTTCAAATCATTTGGATGCTGTCCGGAAAAGAAATCGTCTGATAAATCGAATCGGGTGCTGAAAAGTCGAATATCGAGTGTTGAATCGGGTGCTGAATCGGGTGCTAACTTCAGTTTGGTAATATCTGTTCGAATTTTTGTATCCCAAAAACCCGGTTTTCTCGATTTTTCCCGAAAACGGGCGAAATCCCCGATAGTGGGGTATTCGCGCAATAAATCTTTCTCGATGATTCCATGTGCGTCATCTGGTCATTCGCCTCAAGTTCCATTATAAAGTGGCAAAGCAGCATTTCATCACAGTTATAAGCTATATACTAAAGTTTTGGAACTAACAATGGCTGAAGCAAAGCTTGACAAAATCACTGAGGTAAGACTGAACTTTTTTTGTGAGGAAATTTTAATTTTCAAGATTTGTTTTTTTAGGGGCTATTATATCCAGACGATGTCAATCGAACGCAATCGAATATCACTCGAACGCAATCGAATATCACTCGAATCAATCGAATTTTACCCAGAATTTCAGATTCGATTGGTATTCGATTGCGTTCGACAATCGAATTTCAATCAGTCGATTGCGTTCGATTGCGTTCGATTGATTCGATTGCAATTTTCGTTCGATTCCGTTCGATTGACATCGTCTGGTTATATTTTTTCAAGTTGACAATAACAGCATTTAAAAAGATTTGAGATTGATAAAAAAATTTCAATTGAAAAATTAAAGATTTTGTGAGAATTTAATTTCGCAAATTTGCCTGTGTTGAACCTAATTTCTTTATTTTCCTAGGGGTTTTCAGCAAAAAGCATCAAATTAAAAACTGCCTGAGGATTTAATTTCCCAAAAAAAATGGCTAAAATTCGTGATCCCTGTTAAATCCCTGCAAAAGTTATTCCTTTTGGGGT
The DNA here is from genome assembly GCA_032270745.1 of Tiaropsis multicirrata. Lineage (NCBI taxonomy): Eukaryota > Metazoa > Cnidaria > Hydrozoa > Leptothecata > Tiaropsidae > Tiaropsis > Tiaropsis multicirrata. Next base: position 9,623 of record JAUJPO010063902.1, on the reverse strand, counting down.
AGATAACTTACTTGGTAATAAAAATAAAATCATTGAAATAAAGGTAAACATGGTAGTCAAATAGGATGCATGCCTGCATATGATATAGGTTCTGACACGTTTCTTTTCATTATTCCTTAGGGTGCAAATTTTTGTGGGAAGAAATTTTGGCGGATTTGGCGGGATTTTAATTTGGAGAATAACAAAAAAAATTAATTTTGCGTTTGCTGAAGAACCTGTGAAATTAAATTAAACCTTAAAATTTAATTTAACATTAAAATTAATTTACCTCGAAATGACGTAAAACAAAATAAAACATCTTCAAGGGTTTATTACAATTAATAAAATGTGGCTGGAATTTAATTTGGCGCATTTTTGGCAAAACCTCCAAATCCACCAAAATATCTCCCCGCCAAAAATTTGTTAACCGTTTTGTTTCAAGAGTTGCAACAAACAAAAATACAAAAGTGCATATATCCATACAGGTTATGCTGGAGAAGACTATTACAATAATTATGAGTGAACCTTTAGTAAAATTGCGTTTAAAATTTTGCAATCAAAGGGATTATCCTTATCAAATAAACATTCAAATAAGAACACCATGAAGGTGGCATTGAACTGGCATTGAGGATGCACTATAATTATGTAATCTTACCAGCATGAACATCGGGCCATTTACTGAAACCACCAGTAATAATGTGCTGTGTTGATAACAAAAACTCTTGGTTTTTCTCTATATTTACAAATTGATAGCAATCTAAAAGCTAAAAAAGAGATTGTATTTTCAAAAAAAATTAGAAGGAGCAAAATGCAACATCTTAGAAACTTGAACTCAAATTAATTTTGTAAATTTAGCTGATTTGACCATTTTAATATGATATTCTTGCATTTGAGATTTAGCAAGAGTTTTAAATACAAAATAGTAAAAAATGTTTAACAACATTTAACCTTTAGAGAAGCACCAATCCAGAACGAATAACATGTATCCACTGGCTTGTTTGGACGTCCTTGAAATCCATTCTTTTGGCGGACTAAACACCATCTTTTAAGTTTTTCCAATTGCTTGCATTCAAAGCATTGATCTAACTCCCCCATAAGATGTAATGATGCTATGGCACAAAAGGTAGAACCACCTGGAAGAAATAAAATATATAAAAAAAATATTTATATTTTCATTATTATTATAGTCACCCAACATCACTGAAGCATTATTTTGTATGAAAATAGAATAGGTTTTAAAAATCCAAGAAGAAGATCATCTTCTTATCAGTGAATTTAATTTTTACCAAAAGAAACCGGAAATATTACTACAATAAACAGTTTTTTGTTTCCATGAAGATGAATTACGAGAAGGAAAGAAAATTTGGTGGAATTTAATTTGGGGGATGGTTAAAATTTCGGTAGGAATTTAATTTGGCAGATGGCAGCAAAAATTAATTTTGGCAAAAAATATCTTCAAGGGTTCATATATTTTTCAAAAAAATTAGTTTTGGCGGGATCTGCCAATTTAAGGTACTGCCAAAATTTCTTCCTTTAAGATTTGAAATTCAGACAAACATGAAGCAAAATCAGGGGCAAATACATAATTTGAATGAAACTTTTTACCATGAGATTCTAACTGTGAACCTTGTGCAATACCATGATCATATCCCTGGAAGAAATGAATTATAAAAGACTTTAAAATAACTTTTTTCATGGTCAACAGGAATATAAAAATGTCTTATTAAAATCATGAGAGAAATTAAAAACTTTGCTGAAATATCTTTCACAAAAATTATTCAAAACGTAAACTTTTAGTAAAACCCAAGTATTGAAGAATAGTTCCAAAAATTAATAAAAATAATGAAAAATTATAATTAAAATACCACGCTATTTTGAACATATTCTACAGCTAACTTTTTGTTTACGCCGCTCCAATCTTGGATGATGTAAGATATACAGCAAGCGCAATACAAAAATCTCAAATCGTTCTCACTTCTCTCAGGTGTAGAATAAAAACTAAAAATAATAAAGATAGTTTGCATTCTTTTAACTGTATTGGAAGAAATCTTTTGCAGAAACTATTTTTGCATAATCAGTCTAGAATCACAATAGGTATGTCTTTTGTTATTTCTGCGATTATTATTGTAATTTTTTATGTCTAACCGGGAATAACAAAAAAAGTAGTTTTGTTTCCAGAAATACATGTGCAAAAAACCCAGCTGATAAAATTCCCCCTTTTTTACCGAAAATAGAAACCAACCTTCCATTTTTCAGTTGAAGTGACTTGAGGTTCTCAATGATGCCTTTCTTGTTAACACGTGATAAATCATCACCAAGTATGAGTAGTGATAATAATGCGGTGTAAGTCATTGCTATGTGTGAACCTTCGTAAATCTCAGATGCTGAAAATGAACCCTAAAATGGAGAAAAAATGCATTCTCAACAACTACCTTAGGGTAAACAAATTTTAGCGGGGAGAAATGATGGCGGATTTGGGGGTTTGGCCAAAAATCTACCATATCAAGTTCCTACCAAATTTAATTTAGTTTGCCAAATTTCAATTTCTCCCTGCCAAAATTTTATTACCCTAAGGTACACTGCTAAAAATCGTTTCTTAACTTTTTCTTAAAGAAAACTGAAACCTTATCATAAAAAATCTTTCCTTCTATATAACTCTAAAAAAGCATTTAAGAAAACTTAAAAGGTTTCTTAAAATTCAACAAAATTAATCTTAAAATAAGAAAACAAATGTTTTTTTTATTCTCCTTTTCTTAATACAAGAAATTTATGTATTTTAAACTGACTTTTCTTGAAACAAGAAATTCCATCAGTCCATCGTAAGAAAAAAAACGTAAGCATATTAAACAGACAAAGATAAAGTAATTCACACCATTAGAGTCCTTATGGGAAAAAAATGAAGACTTTTACAGATTGCAGAATTCAATTTGGCGGTTGGTTAAAAAGGTAAGGAATGTTGTTCTTATTATTTTGTAATTGTATTTTTTTTTTCAGACAGACTTAGTTTTAAAACATTGATAGGTCAATAGTGTTTATCTACCACATCATTGAACAGATATCTTTTATAGATATACTACACAAGAACTGTTACTATTAAAAATATCAACGTCAAGGTAATTACAGCAGAATTGAACTCTCCCCCAAGAAAAGATGAGCCACGAAACCCACACTTCTTCGTATCATTACCAGCTAGAAGAGAAAATTTATTAATAAAATTAATCCAAAAATTGTTTTATCATCAATTACCTTAAGGTAACAAATTTTGACTGCGAGAAATTTTGACAGATGTGGCAGTTTTGTACAAAATCTGTCAAATTTAAAAGTTCCCAACAAATTCGTCATCTGCCTAATTAAAATTCCCACTAAACTAAACTTTTTTGACTATATGAACATTATACCTGCTGTTTTTACTGTTTTTACACCATTTTAAGGTTAAAGATTTTCAGCAACAGCCAAAATTAAAAAAACTCCCTCCAAATTTGATTTTTGCTATTCTCCAAATATTTATTTATTTTAATTTTGATCCTGGCAAAATTGGGCGAGTTACAGAGTTTAACAGAATTTAACTTTCGTGAATGAGAGATGATTGTGGAAAAACTAAGTTTGATTATATCTAATAATAGTAGAGGGAATCCTGCAAAAGATTTCTTCATTTTACTTTTATTTTAAGACGTACCTGTATTTTCATCTGACAGTATTTGTAGTGAATAAATCCAATCAATTATCTTATCCTTGTCTTTTTCGATTTTATTCAATGCATTCAACAAATCCAAACCAGAAAGTGCAAAAAACAAGATAGTCATCCTACAAAAAGAAAAACTTGATTATAACTTCAACTTGACTAAAACCCAAGGCATAACAGCAAACAAAGCAAAAATATAAATTACTAAAAAGGTTTACTTCATTGAAGAATTTCAAAATCCCCATGAAAAATAATAGGGGCTAGATGGTTGATTTTCAATATAAACAATTGATCTGAAGATAAACAAAAAGAAGATCAAATTTTGTCTAACCTTTTGTCAAGATTTCTGAAGTTGATTTCTATATAAAAAAACAGTGAATAACTACCTGCTAGTATCCGCTGAATCATAAGCTCCAGGAAGTACATTCAAACATCTCATGAAAAAACTGATATGTTTTTCTGTCTTCATCTTTTATCATTAACCAAATTCTTTTTTTCTTACTATTTTACATTTTGATAGAAAAATTTGTTGTTATTAAAATATTGTAGATTTCAGAAATAAAGAAATGACGACTACTTTTATACTGCATGAACATTTTTCAAACATTTTAATTTTTCAGTTGAGCTTAAAATGCATTTTTTGAAGCATTTTAACTCCGGGGTTTTTCGAAAATAGTATCTACTAACATTATGTAAATCCATTACCATTTTCAACTTACCTACCTGTGTTCTTCTAAACACCTGGTCAACAATAAATTTCTGATTTGTTTTTTAGAAAACATAAATATCTTTATCTTTATTTTGGTGATGATGGTAACATGGTAACCAATAACACAAATGACAGTTCCCAATATCCATCTCCATAAGAAAGTTTGTTTCTCTCTCTTGATATTATTTATTAGTTGTTCATTTTCATTTTTTTGTTCTTAAAAGTAACAGGAATAATATGAATAAATATTAATAGACAAAAATAGTACAACTTCATACAAACAAAACTATTAAAACGTTCAGTGGCGAATACAGAAGGTTCTCAAAGCTGGTACAAAGGAGACTTTTGCTTTTGCTCATAGTCCTTATTTAGAAGTTGAAACTCTCCATCAAAAGTTTTGAGTACCTTTTGTATTCATCTGTATAACGTTGGAACCACAAAGACATGAAACTCAAGCGGACACTCATTGAAAAACGTTTATATTTTTAAATCAATGGAATATCATATAATGTGCTTATATAAAACAACTATAGGAAAAACAATAGAAAAATAAAATATCATTATATATGTGCGTATAAAAAAACTATAGAAAAAATAAATTAAGACAACATTTTGTACAAAATAAACGCTATAATTAAACAAAATAATTCATAAAACTTTTAAATAATTATAAGTTAGAAAATGAAAGGTCCAGTCTTGAAATTAGTATGTCAAAAAATTGAGAGTTTTTCAATTTGATTGACTTTTGATTTAAGATTGGCCCCAAACATAGGATATATTGAGTCACTCATCTCAAAAGTCAACCAAGTTGAACAATAAATTACTTTTAATTTGTCGTAACTCCTAATACGCAAATTTTGAGATTCGAACTTTTGCCTAATGTTGACAACAGTATAAACTGATAATTGATTTTGATAATTGATTTTGAGATTTGAAAAGACTTAAAAAGATACAAAAAATGAAAGGAATTGTTTCTTTGAATATAAATACTAATAATTCTAAATCCTTAATGAAAGCCAAAAAATATATTTTTTCAAAACCATTCTAGTTGGAATCGGACAATGTTACCTTTTTAAAGGGCAACCACAACCTTATCAAATCCTTTGGGTTATTAATTATTTGCAGTGTCAAGTGTACGTAGATGTTGGTGTGCCCTCTCACTGACGTTCAATGCAGGCGATAATGGTTGTAAATTGTACACATTGTTCAGTGACAACCCACATATTCCAAAGTAGCTATGAAGAACATCTATGTAATTTGAAAGAAGAAATAAAATGAGAATAATTCAATAACAACTGTTAAAAAGATTTGAAATTTATAGTTGTTTTCCATTTTTTTAATTTTGACCAGAACTTACGGGAATTTATTTTCGTAAATTTAAAATTAAACATTTGCAAGGATTTAATTTCGCAAATTTTCTTGTTTTGAGCCTAATTACTTTCATCTCCATATACAGGATAACCTGTTAAAGACTATTACGTGACCCACACATAGGTGCGCTATATGTAATCTTACCAGGTGGACAACATTCACATTTATTGTAACCTCCTTCGTTAGCCATCTCTAGCAAAAACTCCTGGTGTTTCTCTATATCTACAAATTGATAGCAATCTAAAATCTAAAAAAACAGAAATTTTTTATTGTCAAAAAAATCAAGAAGCAGAATGCAAAATAATTGAGCTGATTTAGCCCTTTTTTTTAATATTCTTGCGTCTGTGTATTGAAACAGTTTTACTAAACAAAATACAACATAGTAAAAATATTTTAATAACAACATTTAACCTTGAGAGAAGCACCAACCCAGAACGAACAACATATACACAAATGCCTATTTATACGGTTTTGAAATCCACCTTTTTGGCGGACTAAACACCATCTTTTAAGTTTTTCCAATTGCTTGCTTTCAAAACATTCATCTAACTTTCCCATAAGATGTAATGATGCTACAGCACAATAGGTAGAGCCACCTGGTAAAAAAGAATGTGTAAAAAGTAACTGTATCAAAAACCGTGCTCTGTATGTCTTTTGTTTGTGACATCACGTTTTAGAATGTCTTCTTTTTATTCAGACAGATAAACATAGGTTTAAATCCTTTGAACTGTGATGCTGAATTCTAAAATTGGTTGCGAAAAAATTTACAAGTTTTTTCTTTTTACTCAAACAGAATCAGTACAACACTTTTGCAGGGTGCAAATCATGACTGAATCATTTTGTGTATGAAAATAATAGGTTAAACATCTGAGAAGTCTCGTTCAAGCTTTCTTGTAAGAAAATTAAATTTTTACCGTAAAAAGCAGAAAATAATATTACTACAATACAAAGCTTTTTTTGTTTTTATGAAGACCGATAAATCATGAAATTCAGACAAACATAATTTACCATGTGATTCTAACTGTGGACCTAGTGCAATACCATGATCATATCCCTGAAAGAAATTAAGTATAAAAGATTTTGAAAGGAATTTTTTTATGGTCCAAAGATATATAAAATGTCTTAAAAACCATGAGAGAAATTAAAAAAATTGGTTTAAAACTGGTGAATTTCTCACAAAATTATTCATGTAAACCCCAAGTAATCCATAGTATCAAAAATTAATAAAAATAATAAATTAATAAAAAATACCATGCTATTTTGAACATATTCTACAGCTAACTTTTTGTTTACGCCACTCCAGTCTTGGATGATGTAAGATATACAGCAAGCGCAATATAAAAACCTCATATCGTTCTCATTTCTCTCAGGTGTGCAATAGAAACTAAAAATAATAAAGAGAATTTGCAGCCTTTTACCTGTATTGGATGCACTTTTTGCAATATTTATAAAATAATTTAATCAGTCTACTGTTGAGTCAAAGTAGGTATATTTTGTTGTTTGTTATAATTGGTGGACCACACTTTTCTCTTTCAATGAATAACAAGCCACATGCTGAATGGGCCTACCTAATAAATAAAATTTATAAAAAGGAGAAGAAAGGAATAACAATCATTCAGAAAATGTACAGTGCCCAAAAATAAAAAGCATTGCAGCTTTTACGACCGGCAAATTTTTTTTTCGAAAATTGGGCTTGCTTAGATTTCGGACATTACCAAAAATCAATTTTCGAAAATTTGGCTCTATTTTACATTTTAGCCATTACAATTATGCACCTTTGTGCAAAATTTCAGAAAAAGCCAATGAATGCACCTCGAGAAATCTCCCAAAAAAAAGTTTTCTGGCACATTTCCGGCATTTATGAAGGGGAAAATTTTTTTCTCTAAAATTGGAATACATCACATTGTTTGCATCACTATTAAGCACTTTTGAACAAAAAATCAGTAAAAACTTGTTTATCTCTCTTTATGAGCCAAAAGTCCAATGAAGGAAACACTAAACACGCCTAGAAAAAGTGTAATAGAAAAGTAACAAATAACAAATTAAAGTATTTTTGTAAGCGATTTTAATCGGCTCGCTACAGAGAATTTTTAAGAGAATTGTTGTGTCTTGTTAAAGCAAATTGATTCGGCTAGCTATATATATATATAAGTGAATTGATTCGGCTAGCTATATATAAGCGAATTGATTCGGCTAGCGTTATAAGCGAATTGATTCGGCTAGCGTTATAAGCAAATTGATTCAGCTAGCGTTATAAGCGAATTGATTCGGCTAGCTATATAAGCAAATTTTTTTACTTCTTTAAGCGAATTCTTGTGCGTTGTTAATCGAATTTTAGCCGAATTATATAAGAAATTTGATTATTATTTTTGAGAAGATCCCTCATAGGTAGGTCCAAAAATCCAGCCTTTTTTATTAAAAATATATTTTTCAAGCTTTTACAGGCTGAAAAGTACATTTTTCCAGTCCCAATTCTGAAACATTCACTGTTTTCCAGCTTAACCAGAAAGAATTAGCCTTGTAGTTTTACAAATGATTTACAAAGTAGTTTTGCCAAAAGTCCTAATCGTAATTAAGATTGCCTGTCAGAGCTATAAAACCTTTAATTTAAATATGATTTTCCAGTTTTTCCAGCCCTTTTAGCCCTAAAAATGTACTTTTTCCCAGCCTTTCTAGCCCTATTTCTGGAAATAACTATTTTTACAGCTTTTCCAGTCTGTTGGCCATCTTGCGTGACAAACTGCAAATTCCAGAAAAAGCTTCAGAATCGAAACCAATCACAAAGATTTAAGTTTAGGTCCACAACCTCTGAACTCTTGCAAAAATTGGAACACACTTTCAGTCAGTTTCTTTCCAAATCACAAAACGAAGCCCAAAAAACTAGCTGAATAAATTCCCTATTTTTTTACCGAACACAGAAACCAACCTTCCATTATTCAGTTGCAGTGACTTGAGGTTCTCAATGATGCCTTTCTTGTTAACACGTGATAAATCATCACCAAGTATGAGTAGTGATAATAATGCAGCGTAAGTCATTGTTATGTGAGAACTTTCGTTAATCTCAGATGCTGAAAAAGAACCCTAAAATAGAGAGAAAAAAACTGCCAGTACATGCATTGGAAAAGTAATTCTCAACAAGTAGCTGATTATAATTTTATTTTTCATTTTTCTTGCTACATACATCCACTTAAAACATTGATTGGTCAGTAATTTTTTATTTTCCTCATTTAACAGATACATTCTGTTCCCAAGGTCATTCACTACATACCTCAAAACCAAAAAATTGTAATATATCTTTTAAATACACTACACAAGAACTGTTTGCTTTTTGCATTTTTTATGTCAAAAATATAAACGTAAAAGGTAATTACAGCAGAATTGAACTCTCCCCCATAAAAAGATGAGCCACGAAACCCACACTTCTTCATATCTTTACCAGCTAAAAAGAGAAAATTTTAAATTCAGTTTATAGTGCAGGCTAGTTGTGTCATTATAATTTAAATTGTGCACAAGGTGACAAAAGCATGAAACTTCGCAGTCGTAGTTTAGGGGTCAAAAATGGATTTAAATCTCAGACCCAAAAAATAACACCTGCTCATGTATATATTTTACAGACCCGAATGAAATCTCACACTAAAATTACAATTTTTTATCCAAAGTATATCATGTTACCATTTAAAATCGTTTTTAATGCTCATTCAGAAAAATGTTACTGTACAACATTTTATCTAAAAATCAAGTCATTGAAAGCTAGTGGCAAAAGTATTGGTTCCCATTTCTCACAGTTTTCCCAGGTTTCCCACTGAAATACAGAAGTATTGGTCAAAAAAGTTGTGAAAGTGTTAAAACTGGGAAAAATAACTTACCAGTTTTCCCAGCTCA
>JAUJPO010063901.1:0-27099 GCA_032270745.1 Tiaropsis multicirrata | reverse complement strand
AAACTTAATCCAATGACAAAAGATCCATTAATTTTGAATTTGGTTACTCAAACTTTAAAAAGAAAATCAAAAAATTGGTGCACAGATTTGTAAAGATTTTCTGATGAACCTTCGCAGCTCCTCTTACGGAACTCAGTGGAATAGCGGATCTGCGTGGAGATTACAACTAAATAGGCAATACATAAAGGTGGAACATTGGGGAAAAACACTCGACCATATAATAGCTGGGTCGAATGAAGAAAGAAGAACACGAGGAAGAGGGGACTAGATCTGACAACAGTGTAAAAATAACAAGCACGAGGGCGTGAGGGCGCAGTCCTTGTTTACTGCCCCTAACCATCATTTCGTGGCCGGGCCCAAAACTGGAATTGGTGAACAGGAGATGCAAAACATGGGACACAAGATGAACCAACCCTGACAACTTGAAATTTTACTTCCTTCTGGGAGATTAATGTTCGCTAAAATTTATAAACGAAAACTCCTTCTGTTTCAGTGAAAAAAAAATTACAAAGCAATATAAAAAATGAAAACATGGTTTGCCATTTTACGACCGCCGTACTACTGCTGGCAATAGTCAATCTCCAGCTTGGACAAAAGTTAATAGAAATACGGTTTGAGAAGATAAAAGATTCAACATATTATGGTCTGGATCGATTTACTGGTGAACACACAACGAAATTTTGTACAAGCAAAGGTGCACTGTGCGATGAATCTTCTAAAAGTTGTCAATATTGTATGTGCAAAGATATGATGAGTTTCATCTCTTATCCTCATGGCTGTAAAGATAAGCGAGCTGCTGATGTTGTTCTCGGAGGTTTGTAATTACACGCTTTTTATAAGAACAATAAAATTCGAAAAAGCCTTCTAATCACTAATGTTCTTTGCTTGCGTTTTTGGTTTCAAGCCTTGAAATGTTCTTAATTAAGTCTTTTATTTCATGTGTACATTTTTAATTTTTTGATCTCGAAGCCTTATGTTCTTATATACCTTGTTCTTATAAAAAACGTGTATGAAAATATACAACATTTAACAAGTTTTTTTTCGTTTGCGGACAAACAAGTTTCAACGTAGAAAAGATTTTATTCTAAATGCAAAAAACAAAAAATAGTTTTGCCACGAATATTGTTGATGATTGATAGCTTTTAAATAATTTTACGTAGGAAACAAATGCTTTGGAGTCCAACAAACACAACAAGTTTATCCAACATTCGAAGTCAAAGAATTACTCAAAGAAATTCAGCTGATCCCGATTCCACCAACATACAATGTAATTTCAATATCCAGTACTACCAGAAGAAATGCCAGACGTGAACTACATTTCAGTTCAAGCACTTCTCAATGTTGGGCAAAGGAAGTTTACTACATTGATCTCAATTCAAAGAAAAATTTACTTTGGTGTAATCACAACCAAGAGAAATTCGAAACCAGTTCAAGAAACGATGGGAAATTCTTTTTGAAGGTAAGAACTGTAATAAACGTTTTTTATAAGAACATTATAATTCAAAGAAGCCTTCTAAATGTTCTTTGCTTGCTTTTTTGGTTTCAAGCCTGAAAATGTTCTCAAAATTAAGTCTTTTAATTCATGTGTACATAATAAACAATGAAAAAATGTTCTTATTTCTATACTTTTGATTCTCCAAAGCATGTAAATGTTCTTAACATGTTCTTAAATTTTCTTGACCTCGAAACCTTATGTTCTTATAAGAAAAACGTGTACGTTAATAGACCTATTCATAAATTACATCAGCAGCAACGAAAGGGTACCGGTACAGGTTCCCACAAAAATACCACCCATGGGACTTGTCCAGCGGCACATCCCCGTCGTATCTTATTTTGCCCAAGTTCCCCACTCCCCCCCCCCTGGGGAATTGAACTCCGCGAACCTCTTAAATATGTCAATTCTTTGTTACATTTCAGGCATCGCCATCAATGAAAGAAGACGAGCTGGCCACAATTTCCGGCCGCCTTTTGTTCATTAATATCGATTGCAAGCATTATGGAAACCCTATCCAGGAGAAATGTTTCATCTTCAAAGTTGCTGGCATTTCCATAGGTCGGCAAATAACAAATTTGATTTATTAAAGATTTCTTTTAAAAGTTGGTTTTCAATGAATAGCTGGAACGATCCCTTCCTGGGAAGGCACAATAAAACATTGTTTTAACGTCAGGACGTTATTTTGACGTTGAAACAATGTTGAAATAACGTTGTGTGTCTGCTCGGTTTTGAAAGTATACTACTAGCTGTCAGAAGCTACTTGAAAGGTACAGGAGGTACGTATAATGATGCACAAAATAAAAAAACCTTTGTCAAAAAGCAAGACATTTCTTACTGGTTGGTAATGGGTGTTTTTTTCACTAGAGAAATTCGATTCCTACCGCCTCTTCTTGGATAGGACAACAGTCGAAAGGCAACGGTCAAAATTACGTCAAAATCAAAGTAAAAAAGGGACCAAAAAGGGGTATCAAATTGAGCATTGTTTTTTGTGTTTTCAAAGAAATTGCCAAAAATGCTTTCTGTTCCTTCCTTTTTTTGATTCTCTATATTTTACGAAATTAGATTAGATTTTATCTTATAGGGAAAACGTGTTTAAATTAGAAGTTTAAGAAAATTCCTTTACTGAATCACATAAATTCACTGTTTCATTTGTAGGAGAAAAAGATCCTGGTCCACCGGTAAAAAAGCAATGCTTAACAACGACAAGCACAACAACAACAACGACAACAACAACAACAACAACAACAATCACTTCACCACAACCAACAGATCTGACAACAACACCCAACAACAAAAACCATACAACACAAACATTGTTTTCAACAAAATCAAAAACTACTTCCAGTTTCATCAGAACAACAGAATCAATCGTCTCTGAAAGTTCACAAAACAAAAAAGATGTTGACGACAACCAAACATTGATCATAGTAGGAGCGATAGCAGTTTGTCTCATAGCTATGGTGGCTTTACTCATTTCCATCTTCTTTAAAAAACACAGACGCCAAAAGTGAGTCAACAATCAAGCCTATGAAAATAAATGTACAATGCTGGACAATAAAGGTCCGTTAGACTTTCAGAAGTGAGCTTCTTAACTTCAAAGTTGATGGAAATAAAGTTGGTTATTGCTACCAGATGCACTAACCTTTCAAAGTCATTGAGTGGGGTTAAGAGGACGGTTATACAGTGTTTTTGCTGATTTTATGCTATATAAAAATAGTCTGTAACTTTTTGACCGACGTTGCACAACAATTAATTTAAGGACTTTAAGGACGGTAACACGACAACGCCGGTAAAGTAAAACAAAAGCCGGTATTTCCAGTTGAAAAATAATTATTGCACAAGAAATCCCATGGAGAGTACCTTTTTTTCATTTTTTCGATAGCGAAAGTTTTTTAACTTTTTTTTAGGTAAATCATTTTTTTATTCTCATGGGATATTTTGTGCAATAAAATTGTTTTCTACCGGGAATACCAGTTATTGTTTAATTTTTCCGTCCTTATAGCGTTGTCGTCTTGATTTCGTAAAGTCCCTTTTACACCACGTCGGCTTAACGTGAACCGCGTAAAAACAATCGATCCTCGTAATAAAGAAAGAAAAAAATCGTGTTGGACAATGTTTGATGAAGTTTGATGATCGCCGTGAAACGTTTCATTTAACATTTTCGGCAAGATCAAAGGAATTTTATCTGATTAAGGGGAATTTTCATGTTGCGATTGAGAAAACTCTTTATCGTTCAAATGTTTTTAAAAACAGTCCCACAAACCTAAATTTTTGTTTCATTCAACAATACATTTTACATCCAACATTTCATCCAACATGGGAAAAAAATGTTGGATGAAATGTTGGACTTGTTTGCCCCAGCCTTAATGAACATTTTGTTTCTGAGTTTCAGAAGTAACCAGGAGCCATCCATATCAATGCAAGCTTTAGAAGGTGATTCACTTGACTAAATCTTTCTGCTTAAAAAGTACACGTTTTTCGAGGTCAAAAAATTAAGAACATATTAGAACATTTGGAGGCTTTGGAGAATCGAGAGTATAGAAATAAGAACATTTTTTGTCATATTTGATTATGTACACATGAATTGAAAGATTTAATTTAGTCTACCAAAAAGACTGATCTCTCGAACCTTGGTGATGGTTAAAAGCCATTGGAGAGTATTTCATCTGTTTCAATTTTTTTAATCAAAACGTTTTAATAATATTATTTCATTTTTCCTAATTAAGATTAAGTCTTTTAAATCATGTGTACATAATCAATAATAAAAAAAATTCTTATCTTTCTATACTCTTAATTCCCCAAAGCCTCCAATTTTCTTGACGTGTTATTAATCTTTTGACCTCGAAGCCTTATGTGTTCTTTAACGCTTTGTTCTTATATACTTTGTTCTTATAGACTTTGTTCTTATAAAAAAGGCATATATTCCATTAAGGTAACCAGCAACCAGTACAGGTGGACTACATAGATAGATCACATTTTCACAAAAAAGCCTTATCTGATTATGATTTTTTTGCTTACTCTTTTCAGTGTCTTCATCATCATCATCATCATCATCATCATCGTCACCATCATTGAGTAATGAAGATTGTGATGATTTGTCTACAAATAATAACCAGACATCAGGTCAGTTGGCTAAATTTTACTATTTCGGCCGATGGTGGCTTTTGTTGCAGTGTAAGTAACTTTTTCAACCGCAGTCGAGGGCGACCCGAAGACTCCCTTTTTAAATAGTTATCTACCCGAAGGTAGGAGGGGAGGCCACTCTGGATTTCTCCACTTACCCTCTCTATTTATCCCTTAGTGCTGAGTGCCCAGCAGGACAGCAGCGAGTACCAGTTTTCAAAAATCTTTGGTCTGACCCGGCTGGGGGTTGAACCCACAACCTTGCGAACGGGAGTCGAACACTCTAACCACTTTGCCACTGGGTTGTACTGCAGTGGCCATTGGGGTAGATTTCACCGGTTTACTGACATATGAGGCTTTGGACCTGCCAAATTGAGCCCATTGAAGTTTCCCGTAGTAAAGTTTCTTAAACGAGTTTGGGAACGAAGCATCGAGACAGAAATTAGTCCATTTTATTCAAGCAATTTTTAGAGACTTTTGTACTTAAGAACGACATGGGCTCAATTTGGCAGATACATTATATGTATATTTAACCTGGTATCTACGGACATGTGGAAGACCGTGAAGTAGGCTTTTAATCATGATTTTCAGACTTTTCAAACTAGTAAATATGCCGTACAAATACAAGACTTCCTGCCTTTCATCAAAATAAAAACATCTGCGCAGACATTTTTACACTGTGAATTTTGATGTAATCTCCAAACAGAGTATAGATCGTTTCGGCGTGACATAAACGAAAAAATGACTCAAAAAAATAAGTACAAGGCTACTTTACTAAACGTTGTCAACACTTCTACTTAGTTTTTAGACCCTTTTCAACCTGTACATAGTTTTCTTTATTTGGTGGGTGAAATTTAATTTCCAATCCACTTCTTATCACTATCTAAAGAAAAAAAAACTTACCGAAAATGTTCACGAACTGTGGATTATTAAATGAGGTTCTCTTTTTCCACAGAGAGCAAGAAGAGACAAAATGATATCGATGCTACATATGATAATCCAATGACTTTACAGGTAATACATACTTCCTTCGGTGTAAAGATGATTTCTTCAGTGTTAAGGTGATTCCTTCAGTGTTAAGGTGATTCCTGGGAACAAAAAGAAATCACAGAATCGCTTACATTATTTTATAAAGTTTTAAAAAACTGTAAAATGTGAAGAAGAAAAAATGCTAACCAATATTTTGATTAGCAAGTGATTTCTTGGTAGAAAGAAAGAATTTAACGACCCTAATAACTCTGGGAAAGTGAATGCGCCTTTCCTTCAGAGAGTTCCGATGAATTGAATGGAAAATAAAGGCTTGAATAGGAGAAAAAATAGTCCAATCAAATTCAATCTTTTGTCAAATTTCTGGCAAAATAGAACTTTGTATCTCACTAAACCATGAAAGCCAAACAAGCACGGAACATTGTTTTGACGTCCAAACAACGTTGTTTCAACGACAGAACGTTATTTGGACGCGTTGAAAGAACGTTGGAATAACGTTGTGTGTCTGCTGAAAGGTTGTGTACATTAAATTAAAGGTTGTTGCCGGCCGGTTATTTTATCTACAAACTGCGTTTATTTCTTCATAATCAGAATCAACAATTGTCAAACGAATATGAAGATGTCGAAACAACAAAAACAAACAAAAAGCAAAAAAAGAATCCAAAGAAAATGAACAAAAAATCAAAATGTCGAACGCGTTCTCGAGATAATGAAGGTTATGAAGTGACTGGTCAAGCACTAGTTACACATAACCTGATCTATGAAGATTCCAATCTACCACCAAATGTATACGAAGATGTTACAACTAAGTCACCAAATGAAGAAATTTACCAAGAAGCAGACAATCCAAACCCCAGTTCACCGAGAAAAATGGACAATCAGTCTCCAGTGAACCATCAGATTTATGAAGTTGCATGTTTACCAGATCCCGTTCATCAGGGGCCGCAAAGGCCGAGAAAAATGAAAAATCAGCCTCCAGTAAATGATCAGATTTATGAAATTGCAGGTTTACCTGACATTACTGGTCATGTACCAGATGAACCAGCAGGGGTTACATCTTACAAATCAATCAGTAATGTTTTGCACCGGGAACAAGAAAATATTTATTATGAAACTGAACCAACAGCAGCACAACATTCCCAACAAAAAGAAACAGAAAACATTTATTATGAAATGGAGCCATCGCCTTTAGCTCAACGACAACAAGAGAACAGCTACTATGCAAAAGACTTTAATTCAGATCCGCATAACATTTATAGTGAAGCAGATGCTGGTGGGTCGTCGGCATCACTAAATACTCACATTAACCCTATCTATGGATAATGACCACTGATCTGTATATCCACTGGATCAAGATTCTCACTCTTTTGAAAGTGAGATCGATTATACTGTGAGTCAGTCATGTTGTTTTCGTTTTTAGCAGAGGAAACCCTATGCAGAAATCGGAAACAAAACATGACGGATTTTCACCAAAACTTTTTCACGGGAATATTGTTTATTATTTTCAGTGATATCGTAAAATTTCCCTTGATTATTTTTTTCAAGTCCAACTTTAAGTTTCAAACGTAACGAGACGAGATATCTGCAGCTCATTAGTGATTAGACGTTAATAAAAAATCAAGCTTTTAAAAAGGATGGAATGGAATTGGGAATCGAAATTGGGACACTGCACACCCTCATGAGGATTCTTCGCCACGGAAGGTCACGTGATATACTTTTCAACCAATAAGTATTGATCATTGCGAGGGGAAAACAAACACTATGGTTTAACTCACTAAAAGATTTTGTTTACTGAAAACACACAATGAATCTTTAGTAAGTGTTCTGTTTCCCCCCAATTCTGACGTCATGTTGTGGCGAAGAATCCGTTATAAAGTCTTTTCTACGGAAAAATTCCTAAAAAGCTGGATATTCTTTACTAGCGTTATTAATTTAGAATTCGAAACGAATAGCACACACTACTAACAAAACTAAACGGTGGGTTTTTAGGGCGTTTCAGTAGAAAACAGATTACCTTATTGGACAAAAAAATGTCGGTCAAGAGTGACGAGATTTTTTGGAGGTGACGAAAACTTTGTTGAAAAAAAATGTTTTTAAGGCTAAAATTTTGCGTTTTTTTGGACAAAAATGCCCGACGAATAATTTAGTCCGACGAAAGATTATTCCGACATTGTTTTGTCCGACAAGGTATGTAATTGGTGTCATGAATTAGTACGCTAAAGTCAATACGCATTTTACGTGCTTTTCGTTTCATAAACAACCATCCGATTTAGTGGCAAGAAACGTTAAAAAAAAAAATAATATAAATATACCTTGATGCCAGCTTCTCTAAGAGATACGATTGTTTCTTTGACACCGTCCTGTAGTCTAAAGATTGAATGGGAAAGAGGGAAATGTTAGTTGGTGTAAAAAGGACCATAATTTTATTTATTACTTATCTTAATAGCGTTAACTAGCCAAAAGCGAGCTGAGATTGCCAGGTCCTTAAACATTGAGAGTTTATATATATGCTATTACTAACCTATCTTCCACAGCAGTAGCTCCCAACAAATCCAGATCTTTTTCCACTTCGTCGAAAACTCTTGCCAACTGTTCCTCACGATCACCAATAGCTTGCGATGCTGCCGTCAGCTGTTCGTCTATTTTGACGTAATCATGACGTGAGATATGACGTGACGTGATGGCCAGTGTACGAAGTCCTTCCTGAAAGATCAAGAGAAATGATTGTTATTGATGTTGAAGTTCATCAAAACTGGACAAAAGATAATGTTCAAAAACAGTACAGTTTAGTTCATCAAAATTAAGACCAGGCAAGGTTAGGTGAATTTCTAACGCGACAACCCTCCCAGTCATAATAAAACGACAGAGACTTAAAACTACCATAAACCTTTCCAGGACATCTCGATTATTCATTCGAAATGATTCTTTTTTATGGAAGACCTTCGACATTAAGTAAGGCAAGAAATGACAGACCTCAGCATATGCATCAATATGATCAAGTGTTTCTTGAGAAGGTCCACGAACACAGCGTGAAACGACATGAGATTCCGCTCCTTTGCATAACATAAGGACTTGACCACTATCTTCTTTCTCCAAGATAATACTCATTCGTTTTCGAGTTGAGTCAAAATCCAAAGTGTGCAGGATTCGATATCTAGGGAAGATAGATATTATGATAAAGTTCATTCTAAAACTCAAAGTAACTTTCTACCTCAAGATGGATTCAAACTCACATAACAAACATCTTTTTAGAATTGTCGGCATAATTGACACTGTTGATTTTAAAGAGGTCCTAGGCTAGGCTGAGATACTTTGGTGTGATCCTGAGAATCTCAATCTAGCCTTATCATTTATCATTTTCTTGACAAGATATAAGGTCAATTCAATCCACTTTAGCGTATGATTGAAAAAAAAATTAGATGCAAAGGGAACATACCTTTCTGGTTTTCCGCATACTTCTAGTTCCATAAAATCACCGTTCTGTCCACGAAATACAACTCCATATCTATGATAAAAATTCAAAACAAATCAAACATCTTTCTACTTGATTGGGGTTGGGTCCGTTCAAGCTAAAAGTTTATGTTCCAAAGAGATATGCTGTTAGCGATCTTACCTGGCAGCAGCCTCGCAAAGAGCTTTTTCATCGGGAGACGACGCCTGAAAGAGAAATAGCATGAAAATCTGAAGTGATAAATCGTTAATAGCTTAAAATGACTACAAAATAGCAGGTCGGAGTTGACCAACGAGCAATATGAAGAAATGCAAATTATTAATACAGCCTATGAGTTCTTTCATATACCAACGCTGACTTGACGTGTTCGAAGAAGAGAAAAATGAAACAGTGCCTTACCTGATAGGAGTAGACAGTGACTGGACTCGTTCGATCATCAGCTGACCCGTCCGTAGCATCAGTACCAATCGGATTCTCCTCGGGTTTAATTTCACTAGCTTGTACCGTATGACAAAGAGCCAGAGCTATGAAAAAGTCCTTCATTTTCTCGTCCTAAAAAAACAACAGAAAGAGTGAGGAGTTTTTTTGCAACGTCAACGTCGTTTTCTGCAGTGAGTGAATACAGTCCTTATATTTGAAGTGATACCCCGTGCTTTAAGCATCAGCAACACATACCAGGACGGATTTAACGGGGGCCACTTCCATGTTCAGTTCAGTTTATAGAGAGCCCTCGGCTGGCCGTAGACCATGTGAAAGCAATCCAAAGCCTAAGAGTCCTAAACGTTGATTTTATCTACCAATCTATATTCAAGTCGCAAAAATTTCATTTGAGCTGATAAAAATTGAGAGGTTCAAGCGTAAAAACCTTCCACCAAAAAACAAAATTATGATATATAACAGTATGGCAGTGAAATAAAGGGAATTTACTGTAACTTACAGATAAAGATGATTTGTCAACTCCTTTGTCATCAGTAGAACCTGGTGATTTCAGTTGATCTCCAATCTCCTGTCGAAAGATAAATAAGATAAGAGTTATAGGGGTTCATCTGTCCAATTGTCTGTGTGTAAATGCACTAAATCTATAATGAATGCATGCATGGTATTTATCTTCAATATAACCAAAAATATTTTGACGAACCTGAAATTTCTAAAATTTATCATTGCTTTCAAACAAAAACAGACATCGTGGAGCTTGTCCAGTTTGATATAGTATCTTCATGTTTGTAAAAATGTGTTAAAAATGGGCATTAAAACGAGATAAAAATGTAATCTATTTTTAATACCAAATATTTATTGCCATCGATAGAGCACTGTCGAAACTGCATGTCATTTTCTGTCAATGTCCCAGTCTTATCACTGAAAACATACTCAATCTAAAAGAAAAAAACGTGTTGAAATAGATTGACTCAAAGATAGTGAAGCTCTTGAATTGAATTAGTACATACATTTAGAAAACATTATGAAGCTAAAATAAAAAATGAGGATCAATTTATAGGATTAAATTAAAATTTAAATGATTTAACAAAATAATCGAGAAGAGATTATCGAAACAAATCTCGAACCTGTCCCAGTTCTTCTACCAAGTCAGAAGTATTTGCTTTAGCTGGCTCGTCTGATTCCTGAAAAATGAGAGAGAAATTTCCTCAAAAAAAAAGGTTGGAAAAAAATACATGTCTTAACCTTAAGGTTCTTCAGAATGCAAAAAAAAAAATCAAAAAAGTGACGCAAAATTATTATTTTGGAAAAATATCATACTTCTATAAATTTGAAAAATGGAAAAGATTCAATACAAATTTCGCTGTATTCTTAGCATTGTATGACAATGAAGTTGATAAATACTTACCTCATGGTAAAGTTCCAAATCCCATGCGAAGAATTGGGCACCACAAAATTTTTGTAGTTCAATGGTGACGTAAAGGGAGATAGGGATGATGTAATTGAATAAAATGAGAAATGAGAGCAGATTGACAACCACTTCTACTGCATCCTGTTGAAAAGAAAAAATTACAGAATCAATTATCTATAGAGTTGTTATATAGGTTGGAAATAGCATAGTAATCCTGGAGCTTAGAAATCTAACGTGGAGGGCTGCTATTATACTGATTAGAGAAAACTAGCCATGTGACGATTTCATGTGTTGGACCAAAAAGACGCAACTATTGTCAAGCTATTAATATTCCTTTTGTTTTATTCTTTAAGAGAAACATAACTTATTAATGCCCAGGAGACGAGAAGAAATAAAGTAACTATAAGTCTAAATTTGAATGAATATAAAACAAATGGGCATACAAATTCAGGCCCTTTTCCAAGATAATATGCTTTTCCTGCATCGGTTTCGTCCCATTGAAATTTCAAACCGGTGTAAATTGCAGCGATGACCAACAAAAAAACCAAGAAAAATATCAAATAAACGTTCATCTTCCTGCAAACAAAAAAAATATGCATAATTAGTGTTTTCAAAATCTAGAGTTAACAAAAGTTAACAAAATTGAACAAAAAATAAACAAACAAATTGTACTTACTTTTCAATGGTAGAAAATTTATAAGTCTTTTCCTTTTGATTCAATGCCATTTTTGTTTCTTTTCCAGTATAAACTGCTAGTCCTAAAAACATAAAACAAAAGGATAAAAAAACGTTCAAATAAGTTACATTCCATAGAAATAGAAGTTATTCAAAAGTAATTAGTCAAGTATTTAACGCACAATTAGCTAGCTTAATGAATAAACCAAACTGGTTAACTTCCATTTTCATGACCAACTTCATTTTACTGTCTAATGAAGAATGAAGATATGAAGATAAAGATGAAGAAGAGAAAAAATCATTTAATTAGATAAGAAGGTTTTAAAATACCAAAAATTTAAAAACATCTTAAAGCATGATTTCAGAAAAATCAAATATGAGAAAACGTGTATGAAACTTACCATAAACGTGTTCTGTATTTTTGATTTTTGCACCTCTTAGTAAGAGATTGTTGCTACTCAGAGAGCTGAAATAAAAGTGAAGAATATATTATTAATAGCATGCAAAATAAATTACAAGCAATATGTAGTCACAAGTGAACAGGATGTCATATCAGGAGCTTATACTGAGGTTGTATGCTTGTGTAATTGAAAAACATATAGACCATCATATTTAATATAATTGTGATATACCCAAAATTAAAAAAAATTGAATTGTAGCTAGAATATGTATCATCTTTTCAAATACTGTATTTCCTCTATTTAGCGCCGGCCTCTGATAAGCGCCACCCTCTAAAGGGCGCCGCATCTAAAATCTCGAAAATTTAAAGAGCGCTCGACGTTATTTCACGTCATATTATGTTGGAAACTATTGGTTATAGATTCTTACAATGTTTGTGGCTTTCCACCTTTATTTGAATGAAGATGCATTCTTCCATTATATCTGAAATAAAAGTTTCTCAAATTAACCTTATGCATCAAAGAATACTAGCCTAGCTCAGTGGATAAGATGATTAGAAATTTGACATTCTCATTTGGAGGTATTCTATAAAAGGTTTATCAACAATCAGAGGCATATCCCTTCCGATTTCTAAACAGCAACTTATTAAACTGATTATTTTATTCGCTTCAAATTCACTGAAAGTATATAGCATAATCAGTAAATGGTTTCATAAAGAAATGGTCCAAATGATTATTATTCACTCTTACTTATACATGTCGTATGCTGGGTGATCGCATTCAATGACCGCATTTAGCTGACTTAATTCTTCTGGCAACATCAATTGACTTGTTTCTTGTAAGCTGGTGCGAATCTGTCAATAAAAGAAGCATAACAGTCAGTAAGTATTCATAGCTTTAGCCAAGGTTTAGATACTCAAAATTTGAGCTTTTAGAGAGGTACCTTTCAGACAGAAAATGTAATTTTCCAATCATAAAAAACCTAAATTGATCTATTGTAACAGTACACCAACTATGTACTATGCATCAGCACCATACCTTTAAATTTGTCTCTCCGTCAAGATTAGCTGTCATAATATTACATGTGCCATCTTTTTCAGATGAGGATAAAACCACCAAATCACACGGGATTTCATCATTATCTAGGATCTTGACTATATCGCCAACCTATGAAGAGATAGTACTTCAAGGTCAATGGATAAGGCCAAAGGAATATTCCTGAACCACAATCAGAGAGTGGTCACAAGAAACAACAAAACAAATAATTATAAATATTCTTCATTAAAAGGACAAACCTTGATATCTTTAGAATAAATGTGTTTTTCTTCTCGACCCCTGATAACAATTGCATCACGATTATTGACTTCCCGATCAGCACGTTTTCTTAACAGATCCTCATAAAACTAAAGAAGAACAACAAAAAATAAGGTTGGTCAATTTCTTAAGACTGATGCAATTCTAAAAAGAATGAGTTAAAAAGTCTGTGGATGTTTACATTCAGTGACCGTAGCAAAAAGTTTTAGTTCAACTTACAAAAGACATTGCCCAAACTTACCTGCTTTACTGCAGTGACAGCGATGACAAACACCAAAGGTAGAAGACTGGTTGCAGGGCTAACTGGTGTTCGATCGATTATAGAAAACTTAAAAAATTACAAAAATATGTTGTTTAGAAAATCAATAGGAGAAGAGAAAAGGTTATGTCTGGTATAGGGCAGCAAATTAAATTAATTATATTTCTTCTGACAGAAGTAATAAATTGAAATAAAAAACTGGAGACAGAGATGGAAGACCTTGGAATGCTACACAAATGAGCAAATCATTGAATGTCACTTACTTGGACGATGACAATACATAGAAAATAAAAGTTGGCAACACGACGAAACTGTTCAAAAAGATTCTTCGGTAGAAAATTCCAATATTTGTACTGAAAAAAAGGAAAAACAAAAATAAAATGTTCACAAAAAACTTGTATCATTGTTTGTCTTATGTAATTTGAGCTGATATCTATTATTTTACACCTTATCATCTAGCTATGGTAAAAGAAAGATGTATTAGGTATGGAAAAATCAAGAAGAAATAATAACAAAAAGAAAATTACCTTTGAGGTAACAACTACATTATCAGCGTATCCTTTATGTGTTTCTGTGACTGAAACCCCAGCTTGTCCAGATGGAATATTATGGTTGCAATAAACACTTCGAAATTCACCCAGTTGTTTTTTGCCAAAACAACCCTAATAAAATCAGAAAGAATTGAAAGTATTGTGTTTTGAAGAAACGTTGAGAAGATTTAAGCCAAAACAAAAAGAGCAAAGTATATAAAAGATCATACAAAGTCATACTACAGAGAAGCTTTATTAGATGTTTGAAATGTTATTTTTTGTTAAGCTTTTTTTACTAAAACTCAAAATGAAAGTTAATTTTGTCTTCCAACAAATCTCTCAAAAAACCTAGTAATCAACATAGATTTAAACAACAATCTTTCAAGGAGAGAAGCAAAGATTCTGAGTAGAAAATATGATACATACCATGATGGGGGTTTGGTGTGTAAAAATTGAGAATCTAGTTCAGATCCATTCTATAATTTTGAGCATAAAATGTTATATATTGTTGTATCTATCTAACTGCAAAAGTGAAAGAACATAACAAGTATTAAATTACACATTAAGATTATTATCAACAGATTTTGTTGACATCACAAAAAATGTAACATGACCAACACATGAGACACATGTAAACAAAACATGCTTAGATTAGAACTCGATTGAGTCTCCTTCTCTTATCATATGAAGTGAATTTATTCAACATGTTTTAAATATCTTAAATCAGAAGAGAGAGAAATATTGTTGTGACATGTATGATCTAAAAACCATTTTTTAACAAAATGCAAACAAAAAAACATTTAAATCTTTCATCACTTTATGGCAAACAAAACTATTTAATCAAAAAATAAAGTGCATTTTTTCAAGAGGCATATCATACTTACGTTTATGTCTGACAAAATTATGAATGAGAAGTTTTCATTTTTAGACACATAAGGGAAAAAAGGAAAATTTTAAAAACATTTTAGAATCCTCATCTATGAATAAAGCATGAAACATTCATGGTTTCTATAGAAATAAAAATAAACTGATTTTCATCATTTGAATATAATATCAAATTATGTCCTATATAATGCTTTCAAGGAGAATAAACTTATATTTAAAGAACACAGATTTAATATAATAATAAAAAGGAATTATATACAATTACATTTTTGAATCAAAACCAATTTATTATACATGTGTAACATTTTTAAACAACCAAAATAGCAAAAGTGTGTTGGTTTTATCTTTTATCAAACATATTTATTTTTTCCACATTATTTATAAATACTTTGATTTAAAATATTGTGCTTTCTCTTCAAAGTAGGAAAAGATGTTTACAGAAATCTTCACAGCTAGAAATCTACAGAATTTTTTAGGATTATCACCTCACAGTGTGAATACTCTGCCGTATAAAAACTCTGACCTCAAAGATTGCTTTCTAATCAGAGAAGAAATTCATTTTGATTGACATAAAGAAGAACTTAATAAAATAAATGATTTCCCCTAATAAGCAGCTTGAAAGAAATTTTTTTTTAAATAGTAGGTTGAAGTCAAGCTGAGTTATCTTATAAAAACTGTTTTTAAGAAAAAACTCTTCAATTTGATCAACAAAAAATTTTTAAGGATCAAAACAAATTCTTTTTTTCCCAAAAAAGCTTTCCAACCTTTACACTAAATTACAGTAAATAAATTAATATTTTATTGCATGGATTTTTTTTAAATAAAAATTCCTCCTCCACCCTTACATACTAAATAACAAACTGAAAAAAAAACTTATCACTGTAATTATATAAGTTTTTCCATTGAAAATTGGTCTTTCCTATGTTTTTTTCCACAATTTATATTCCAAAGCATATCAATGAAAAAAGATTCCCATAAGTTGTTTTCTTTTTTAAGACTACTTTTATACCACTACACAGTAAAAACTTTCCTTTTTGAAACTTTTATTTGCACTAACCTTTTTCAATCATGTTTCCCAATGAACTGAGCCCATAATATTTCTTTTAACTTTCAACCTATGGGTTAGAGCGCCTTGAACAAGTCTCAACAAGTCTCTAAAATGTTTTAGCATTGGTGAAATTACTTGAAATTTTCAAGAGTCATAGAAAAATAATATTTAAACAATTCTATCCAGCGCGATTTTCATGTTCTTTTTTTCTTCGTCCTTAATAAAGAACTGAAAAATGACACGTGACACAAAAAAAAATGTCCGTATGAAGGAGTTATATACATGACGTTGGAATAGTCGTAAAAGTCATACCGTAACTACCAAAAATTTGCATGTGTTCCATCTGGGGAATAAATTTGTTTTTAAATCTGTATTTTTATAATAATAACATCAAAAAATTGCAATATAAGTGCAACAAATTATGCATACACAATCCCACGGGCACATGTATTCTTGTTGCAAATAGAAACTTGATAACACCTCACACACATTACATAAAATACCTTGAAAATCAGAGCAGAGAGGGTGGAAAGTATAAATACGCCATTAACGATCTTCCCACATGTGTTGTCTGCTAATGAAGATGGCAGAGTAATGCAATGTGTCACCCGTTGACGGTACACCTTCATCCATCTTCAGTCAAAAAAGCAAGAACACCCATGCCATGTGAGGGGAATTGGGTAGTCAGTCCAAGGTTGCTGACGGGACGCTTAAGCGTTAACACAGTTGCAGCAATGGGCTATATAGCGATATAGCCTCCTCTCCTGTAACTTAACCAAATAGATAGATAGACTGATAGACAGATAGATAGTCAGTGCAAGGTCACTAACGAGATACTACTTAAGATTTCTATGGTTACAAAAACAGCTGTAAAACTTTATGCAAATGTGACCACAACCACACAAAAAAATCCAAAGAAACTGATGTCCATAAAGTTTGCAGTATTAAAATTTAATTTGAAAAAGGTAGACATGTCAGTCAGTCAGTAAAGATATAAGGTACTTCATCGGCTAAATAAGAGAAGGGAGAATGGGCCCTCCGGTCTAATGTTATTTAAATATATAGATAAAAGAAACCTTACAAAATCTTCTCCAAAAAGTCACCAAACAATGCCAAACAATGACCAGCCAGACAACATCCCATAAAACCGAAAATAAGAGAAGGGTGTTTTTCCTTCAAAAATTTCCAAGAATTCAAAAGATAGATAAAAAACGCCCATTTTCGGGCGGAAAAGATTCGAAAAACCTCCTTTCCATAATGGCGTTACCAAAAGTTACAATCTTTTTTTGGATGAAAGCGAAAGTGATTTTTAGATTTTGTCATCACATCGTTGTTTTACTTTGAAGTTCTTACAAAGATTATTGAGTTGTGGTTAAAATCTTTCTTCTTCAAACAATATTAATGGACAATAAAGATTACAGACTTGTTGTTTGTCTATAAGGGACACTTTATAAGATTGTTTCACAAAGTGTGTTTGTCAAACTCATAAACAGTCACTGTTCATTAGCGATTTTTATTTGCAAACACCATCTCTGCAAAGAAGGGGACCAAAAAAACATCAATAAGAAACATCAAGAACGTAGCTCATTATTTGTGGTAATAGTTAGTTGTTGGTGCATGAACAAAATGAAGGTAGAAATATTTTGTGTGATGCAGGCGCGTAGACAGGGATGGCGCAAAATGTGCGTTGAAGAGCATTTTTTTACGATGCATTAATTATCTATTTACATTTTCAATAGTTAATGACTTTGTCATAAAAATTTGCACTCCTACACAAATTTTGAGCCACCCCTGGCTACGAGTCTGTGATGATTTTATATTGTAATTTTTTAGCATTGAAAATGATTTAATAAATCGAAAAGCTTCTGCTTAAAATAAAATTTGTTGTTTTACAAATTTATGTTTGAAATCAATTTATGGCGAATTATCGAAGAAAGAGCCTGTGATGTTTTGCCATTGAGCCATTTGAGAATTTGTAAAATTAAAATTAGATATATTTTACCTTACTTTCTTCTTTCATTCCAAAATACACGTTTCTTTTATAAGAACATTGAAATTCGAAGAAGCCTTCTAATGCTTCTTAACATTTTTGGTTTCAAGCCTTAAAATGTTCTTAAAATGTTCTTAATTAAGTCTTTTAATTCAAAATGGCTGCTTAGTTAATACTTCGTGTTATTCTTTCTTTGACTTGAAGTTTAAGTTAGAAAAGATGCACTTTGTTTTGTTCTTTGTGTTTTGTTCTTTCAGCTGCAAAAGGATTCTAGCTAATACTGAACACGTAACTACCTGAATAAAAACACATGTTGATTGAACTAATCTTTGGCTTTCATTATTCGAGTAATTTAGTAATATTCTCTTCTTTTTCATTCATTTTAGACTCAACTTGCGCTATTATCTTCGTTACTGGTAAGCTCTTTTTCGTTGTATCAGGCTAAATCTATTTTCCATCATAGCAAACTAACTTACTTTCTTGTTTCTCTCAAACTTTTGTGGTCATTGAGTTATAAAGTGTGAAAATATACCATTTTTAGATTCCACTTGCATAATATCATTGGATAGAAAAATGATGATCTAATTCACAAACTTTTTCTATATTTAGAAACACACTTGTCTGTTTTGGTTTTTCTTAGCTTTATTTTAAGATCCTGAAAAAAATTACTTGCCACATTTTATTGGTTCCCACTAAACTTCTTTTCAAAATAGCTCAAGATTTAGTCACCGATATTTTGAGACTTCCTCTCAAAACTTTCCTTGTATAATCCAAAAATATCAATTTGATTATTTATAGATTTTACCAGTATTATTGGCAGCTAAAGGTAAAGGAATTTACTTAAGATTTTTTAACATTACATCATCTTATTACTTCATTGCGTTTCAACGAATGGATTGTCTTAAAAAAACTAGTCTAGTAGAAGTTCCAATATAAAAAATACTTTCGTGGTTCTACACTAAAGAGAATAATGAGCAATGTGTGGGTTCTCAGTGCATGGCACTCGTCTAAAATTTTAATTTACAAGGAATAAATATAGTTTATTTTATATTACTATATTACATCCCATCTATATTCTCAGACAAGGCAACCTGTGATAGCATATTTTGCGCAGAGGGTCAAGAATGTGTTGAGAAAAAGACAGTAGCTTCATGTGAATGTATGGAGAAATGTGGGGGTGATTATCAGCCTGTCTGTGGGAGCAATGGAACACAAATGAAAACATTCGATAACCGATGTGAATTGTTCAGACAGTCTTGTTTGTTAGAAAACTCTGAAGATAAATCCATCAAATTTATTGCACCCACAACTTGTGAGAAAGGTATAAGAAATTATAGCAACTTTGAAAGTAAATAGCGAGGTTACGCAAGAGGTTATTTAGGACGTTAGACGCGTGAATGTCGGCCTGTACATAGATTTTCGTTTACAGTTTTGCTTAGACAAATTATGTACAGGCGGACACAGACGCGTCTAACGACCTAAATAGCCCCTTGCCTAACCTCACTAATGAAGAAACAACATCTAAAAGTAGATCCTTTATTACAAATATTTTGAGAAGCCGACTCGTTTCATTTTAGAATAAGATGAAAATACAGATATGCGTTTGACTGTAGTCCCTGTTGACATATTTCGACAATCCTGTCGACTATGTAACATAAACATCTAAACATCTAATCCACAAGAGATTTTGTTCCTTGATAGTCATAACTAGACTTGATATATCAACAGTTCTAATTTTCAACAAATGTTTTCTTTTTACAACAGTTCGCGAAATCGAAGAAGAACAAACAAAAAAGATTGAAAAATCTTCCAAACAAAAACCAGGTATGAAAATGAAAAACAATTCAAGAAACTAATCCTATATTAAAAAAGGTACCTTTTAATTGTCTTACTGAAGTCCATGTTATGCAAACAAAAACCATAAGTTTTGTATCCCGAGATTAAATCCTGAGATTGCTCCGAAGTTTTGTTAAATCATGTTTATCTGAATAACTGTTTATATCCCAGTAGCAAGGCACTACACACCTTCACGAGTATGTGTATGGGTGTGGGTGCACCGCCGGCAAGGTGCAGGGATATTGCCGACCATTAAAAGATATTGCCGACCATCAAAAGATATTGCCGACCGTATACGGAATAAATGTTTGCGACGTCTCTTTGTTCGTAAATTTTGATTGGCTGTGAATTTGTTTTTACTGCAACTCCATTGGTCGGTTAAAGTAATTATCAAGAAACTACTTACATGTTTTTAAGTAACTTTCAGTGTTTTTCATTTTCCCAAATTTATCATGAGAAAAATATTTTCCAAAACTTTAAGTTTGTCGATGGCGAAAAAAAATATTCAGAGCTTTTACTCTCCCTTTGAAAACCGATCTACATGGATACAAAATACTTTTATTGACCAACTTTACTCTGGACACTGGAGACTGCTACCATATTGAAAAACATATGAAACCATTCTGGACTGGTGATAATAAAAAATCATGCTGCAAAATTAATTTTTTCTAGTTGTATGCATGCAAAAGGATCGTAACAACCTTCGCGAAGCCATCATGAAATGGATCAAAGAACGAGTTGAAGAGGATGTCGATCATGTTTCGTACAAAGGCTTATTATTCAAATATTTTCACATGTTTGATGCTGATGAAGATCAAATGTTGGATACAATGGAATTCGTCAAAATGGTTGAAAAAGATTTGACCGAGTCTGTGAGTTTTCTCATTCTTAGCCAATTCAGAGATATTCAAACTCAAAAAATGCAGTTTTCAAGGAATCTTAAGACTAAAACCGAGTTTTTACCACTGGAGTAAGTGTTTTGATGATTATTATGCTGATATTGATTTTTTGGGCTACATTTGCTATTGCTATTTATTCAAGATTTTTTAATAATTTTTGTGTTTGTTGAAGTGTTGAAGTAATGACTTTAAATTTTCAAAGAAAATTACAAGACTCGAATTGTTTAAGTGATCAGCCTGTTTGCAGAAACCGTTTAGTAGAATTATGGCCTCAACTTACATCTTTGAATTGCAACTCAATCTGAAAGCTTAAAGTATTTGTTGCTTTATTACTAGTCAAAAGACCCTACCACGAGCCCATTACTTCGTGGCTTATGCTTAAGTGAATTGATCGCCATAACTGATCTCAACTCCAATTACAAATTGGAATTCGAAGAATTTCACAAATGCCTTGACCCATCATTCAAACCACCTCACCAAAGTAAGTGAAAGTTCATTAAAACGATAATTTTCAAGAGCTAAAAAGAGTGACATGCATTATTCATCCTGTGTCTATGACCCACTGAAATCTGCCCTACTGGTCACCCCAGTAGATAAATCGTCCAAAAAGGCTCGTTTTTTACCTCCAGTGGAGAAAATGGTCACCCCAGTCTCTCATGCCAGCGGTAAAACAAAGATTTACAAAGTGCAAACCCACTGACAATATGATGAAAGAACTATAGATTTTTATGACCCCACTATAGAAAAACTTTCACCCCCTTGAGCTTTTGGTACCTTGGTACCCACTGGGAGCACAGAAACAGGAGTGTCATTACTTTGTCTCTCACTCTTTCTGTCTAGTTATGTAAAAGTGTCCCAAGTTATATCAGGAAAATCATGATATCATCATTTTTTTTAGGATGTGAATTGAATGGTAAAGTTTATGAAGATGGAAGCGAAGTTCCATTCGATTGCAATACTTGGTATGTTGTTTTTGAATAACTTGATATTGATCTATCATCTAATACCATAAGTCAGAGACAGGAGAAACAGAAGGTACTCAAATTCTTTGACATAGAGTGTTGACACTCTCCGTCAATAATTTTGAGAATCTTCTGTATCCTCCACTGTATTTGTTTTAACTTTGTTGTTAAATGGTTTTGTTTTGAAACAGTGTCTGAAAAAAAGTTTACAATCAATGATTTCTTTTTCTTTCTTTAGTCAATGTGCATGCGGTCATTGGGTTTGTACTCGTCTCAATTGCAACGGTATGTGTTTAAGAGATTCGTGTCTCTATGAAATAAGCCTTTTGCTTCCATTTAAAACTTATTTATCTTCCAATTTGAGACCACGTCGTTCTTAATTAAAGTCTCTAAAGATGGCTTGAAAATGAAAGAGGCAAATTTATGTCTCGATGTTTCCTTCTCTAAACTCGTTTAAGAGACTTTACTACGGAAAACTTGGCCATCTAACACTCGTTTATATAAATTGTGTTTCTCTATTTCAGATAACCATTCAAGAAACAAATTTCGAAAATATTAAGATTGTTGATTCGTCCAAATTAGCTCTACCTGTACAGTTTGGTGAAAATATTTTCGACCAAAAACTTTGTAACATTTTTTGACAACTACAAATTTCGTGACTTTTGATATCTTTTGATATGTTGACGTAACAGTATATTTTTTTTTCAGATTTTATATTTTTGTGATATTTATAAGAAATTTCATTACATTATTTTTATTGCCTTTTCTAAACTAAATTTCAAGAAGATAAGTATTATCCCTTATTTTCTTTAATTAATTTTCTGTTAGGTTCCTGAATAATATTCGATCATTTATTCATAAAGAATTTTTTTGTGTCATAGTAACTTGATATTCTTTGGTGTTTGACAGTCTATCATCTCTAACCCTTAAAAATCTTTCTTCCTTCTCATATTAAGGGATCGAATTTCCATAAAATAACTTAACCCTTTGACATGACACCGCAGTACTTTTGAAAAAAGTGAAAAATGTTCACAAATTTTTTAAAATAAAATTCAAACTTCAAATGGTCGTTAAAGCTTGTAGCATGAGATATAGACAAAGATTTTGGTACCATTAGAAAGCCATTTTCATACTCTTTCTAAAAGCATTCCGTTTATATGCCTTAAAATGAAGCGGTTTTTAACTATAGCCAAGAGACTGTGATGCAGTAAAACTATCTTTTCAGAACGCCAAACAGCGTCTTTCGGGCACTAAGGGTTAGTGACGGTCAATGATTGTGACAACTTTATTTAATAAAATCACATTTCATGTTTCCACCCAGAAATTCTGATCTTGTCACCCAAGTAGGAAAATCTCTCAAAAAAGGATGATTGTTTTCCGCCCCAGGGGAGAAAATGGTCACCTCAGTCGGAAATGGATACCTTCTCGCATCCCAGTGGTAAAAACAATTTGAAAGATTTGAAATCACCTCATTTAGCTTTTAGTATACCAGTGGGGGACAGGGGTGTTTTAATGAAATCATCGTCCTTCCTGCGATGTCCATTCTGACATAAAACATCATTCATGTGTGTTTTTATCATAATACTTATGTCCAAGTAGATATATTTTAAAATGAAAGTTAACTTTGAAATTTATAGATTTTAACTTTTAAAATGAGGAATTATGTTCACAGATCCTTCTGGAGCATGTACTTCTGCACTATTTTGTTTATGAAAATCATGACAAAAAGTGTCCAATGTTATTTTGATAGTTTACGAGTAAACAAACAATCGTCGTAAATTAAATGGGAAGTACTTTTTCTTTTCAGTATTTTCATAGTGGTATACACATGGCGGATGTGTCTTTTGTTTTGAGAAGGAAATCGGTAATGTGTAGTAAAGGTAACAAACAGAAAACAGAGGGAAGAAAATACAGTTTGAGCAGTTTTGGTTTGTATCGCAAGCCGAATGAAAGAGATGACAAGAGAGTTATCATTCGCGTTATCATTCGAAGTTAGGTTGATTGGGTGACAAATCAAAAGGTGATACAAGCTAAAAATAGATTATTCAGGTTGTTAGATTTTAGGTAACAGGAGTCTTAGAGTTAGATTGTTATGGAAAATTTTCAATATACAGTAAAGCAGAAATGAGAAAAACTTTAACAGCAAATTATCCACTCTAAAACCTCATCTCGAAGGAATTCATGAATTTCTTTGAATAGCATAATGGAAGTCTTTGTGATTTTATCTTTTTTTTCAATCTTGTTGTGGTTTGGGAACATGAGGTTTAGCTTATTGAATATCTTTTTTTGTCATAAAGAAAACCCCACGTGTGACCCAAAAAAATCAATTAAGACAGTTTGTTCTGTCATCTTGAAAAGTAAATCACTGCAAGGAAAATGGTATAGTTTGCTATAACATTTCCCTGATCAGTGTAAGGGAGATACATTTCCTATTCTATGTTCAAACTCTTTTAGAAATCTCTTTACAACCTTCAAATTAAACCTCGGCCTCAACCTTGAAATAAAGTTATACCACATTGGTGTCATTTGACCTCCAAAAAAAGCTCTATAACACCTCCGTTTCACAGACCCACTGGAAATACAGGCCCAAAAAATCGTCCCCGGTGAAAAAATAGCAATGAAATTCGTCCCCACTGGAGAAAGGCCCATCCCCATTGAAAAACGTAAAAAAATTTATATCCCCACTAAATTTTGATCGACATAAATGTCTCATCCCCACCAAGATTTCGAACAAAGAACAATAGATCTTCGCATCCCCAGTGGAAAAAGTTCCGTTTTTGATAACCCCGTTCGGTTTTATGTCTCTTTATTTATCCCCACTGGCAAAATAATTCCCACCGGGTCACTGAGACAGGGGTGTTCTATAGAAAGTATTTGAAAATATTTTTTGACAGTAATGAGAATTACAGAACTTTTTGAAGTTTATCTCTCATTTTCATCAGATCTTTGATGTCAAAACCAAATGACAAATTGAGGTAAAACATTTAAAGGGAGACATTGGAATGGAAAATATTCCATCATCTCATACATTAAGAAATTCTTTGAAATAATATGGATGTCGAAATGAAGCAAGAGGTCAAGCCACATCAGCAGCTATATACTAAGAAAGTTGACAACTTAAACGAAATCTACAAAATCTGTTTAGAAATCGAAACATAGAATGAACCAAGAATATAGAGACAGTAGGTTTCACAAACCTAGAGAATGCGACTTGTTTGATTGAAACTGAACACATTTTTTTAAATTGTATTTTCGTCAAAATACAAAATATTAATTACGTGTCATATGATAAAATTTGGCGCTAAAAATAAGGTAAAGTTCTCTGATAAACGATGAACTGAATAGCAATAGAGAGAAATATCATAAATTACACCAAATTAGTCGCTAATCATTTTTAATCATTTTATGAATGGGCACATTTTATATTTCAATTACACAGTAGAATTCTCATGGTGGTTTTAGAATTGCTGCACACGTGTCCAATGTTGTAAACGAGGATAGTAAGGACCAAAAGGAAAGACATGTAATGAAAACTGGATATATTTTGTGTTTTTAATCACGCTTACGTTAGTTTGAATTTGAAGGTTTGAAGAAGTTTGTTAGGGTTATTTTGAATTTCATTCATCATTTTTAATTTACCACTCCAGATAGAAAAGCTATAGAAATTTGCATGTGCTCGAGTTAGTTTTTTTGTAGCACTGTGGGAACTATGTTGTCTAGATGAGTAAAAAATTGATGGATTTGAAGACAAAAGAATGTAACTAACAGCGTCCAATTCACAATAGCACAAAGATAATAATACCTTTGGTTGGTTGAGGAGAAAATAAACCGAGTTTGGGTGGGTTTGCTCTTCTAGTACAGCAGACGTACCACGTACGTACACTAGTACAGCAGACGTACCACATACATACAGACTATCGTTCTGTTAACAGTGCCCCGAATACCGCGATTCTGCAGTCAGCTCCTGTCACCACCGAGCGACCATCGACGATCTAGACTAGTAACTAGCCGTTGTATTTCACTGCAGCACCGCTTGCAACACGCTCACTACGTTCGCTGAATACAAACCTCTCATTCCCGTGGCGTTTTTTTTATAAGAATATTTTCCCGCCCGCGCGCATCACTTTATAAGCACATTTCCCGCGTTTTGTGTCTCAGGAAAACCAGACGCTTGCTAGTCTATCCTAGACTCGACTTGACCCTGCTGATTGCCAGATTCGGGAAAATCTTTAAGCCTAGTCTACAACGGTAAAGGAACTTTTTGCTTGCAGATGTAAATAGGGTCTAAAATGATCCATAATGGTAGCGCAGCGGTGTAGATCATAAAAAAAAGAAATGGCCGACAGAAGAAACAGAATCACGAACTGACGAAAGAAAACGGGAACAAGGATTTATTTTTACTGCGACCATCCTGACCATCATGTTCCTTTTCATAATAATGGCTTTTTGCAATTATCAACCAATTCAAGGTTCTATTGATCTTTATCTTTCTCAGGAAGAAACGCAAAGAATTTTAGGTAAGGCAGTTGTTAGTTCTTTTACAAAATCAAAAAGATACACCAAACCCTGCTGATACACCAAACATTCCGGTGTTATTTTTCATGTGTCTGGTGTTTTTCAAAAGTGCATATCGGACTACACAAATAAATGTCTGAAACAAATTTTTCACTCACAAGCAAATTATGCTGGACACCGCCGGACTTCTGTTCAGTCATTTTTCCATTTCACCAATGAAATTTACATACAAGTTTAGCATCGTTTTCAGTTGAAAAAATAGATGAGGCACTTTTTCATTATTCATTATTCATTACTTTTCCACCAGCAAGACATCCGCCATTTTACTCAATCCATGTCCACAAAATTCCACTTTTTTGTAAACCTTTGAAAACAGGACCTTTGAAAACCCTGTGAATGGAATTTAAAAAAATGGATGCTGCGAGAAAGCTAGAATGGAGTTCTAAAGTTACCCCATGATGACCGGGGTTAAGTTTGTGCAGTCAGGGAATATTGGCAAAGTTTTGTCCTCACTCGTGTCTTTAAAATCCCGTAAAAGTGGGTGTTTTTGTCTATAATATACTCTCCGTCATAAAGTCTTTAAATTGCTTTTAAAAGTCTTTTAAAGCATCTGTGAAATTACTTGAAATTTTCAAGAGTCGTAGAAAAATAATATTTAAAACAATTCTATCCAGCGTGATTTTTATGTTCTTCTTTTCTTCGTTCCTAATAAAGAGCTGAAAAATGACACGTGGCACAAAAGAAAAAATGTCCTTACGAAGGAGTTACTGTAAAAGTGCCTAAGTCCCTCTCCCTCTCCCTAATTCTGTCAGCTAGAATAACAAAGCAGCAAAATAAATCAAAACAAACCTTGAATAGATTTCTCAGAAATACACAGAACTACCAA
>JAUJPO010063890.1:0-12720 GCA_032270745.1 Tiaropsis multicirrata | reverse complement strand
GATATATGTATTTTTCATTGATGTATAAAGGAAAAAAAGAAAAGAAGAGTTCTACAAAAATGTAATAAACGCCCCCTCTTTTAAACGCCCCCCTCGAATAAACTCCTCCCTAAAAATTCAAAAAATTTAATAAACGCCCCGGGCGTTTAATCGAAGCATTACGGTACTAGGATATTTTCGTTGGGTACGAGTGAGACTTTTCAAGTTTATTCTGTACTTGTGTTTGAAGAAATTGACACCGTTTGATTGTTCCATGAAGGTTCTCATGACGAAATCAATGTACAAATTGAACAGAAACGGACTCTCTGGACCTCCTTGTCGCACACCGGATGAGGTTTTAAACGTTTTATTTGCATATTTGAAGGTTAAGGTAGTGTAACTGTACAGTTTTTCAAAAATGTCAAATAGTGGACAGGATTGGTTGCTCTCAAAACGTAGTCGGATTGATTCGAACAGCCAGTTTCGAGGAATGTGGCAGCTGTCAAGTCGATAAATAAAAGGAATAAGGGTTGTTTTTTGCAGTCGGTTATTTGTTGTATACTCTTGATGGTGTATATCCCTTCTGTAGTACCTCTATCTTTTCGAAAGCCATTTTGCTCGTCACTTAGTTGGAGTTCGTACCAAGATCGAAGTCGATCAAGTATCAAATTAATCAGTAGTTTACACACCGTTGAGCCAATACTTATCCCACGATATTTCTTAGGGTCTTTTTTCGATCCTTTCTTTTTCCAGATGTCTTGAAGTCGAGAGTTTCCCCAAGCGAGAGGGGCATCATGGTTTTCCCAGAGATTCGATGACATTCGGTGTATAAATTGTAGCATGATTGGGTGATCTAGACGTTTCAGTAGAGTAGCATCAATATCGTTGAAGGCTTTATTGGATTTTAATTTCTCGATCTGTTTCCATATTTCGTTGGTATCAGGGGGTTCATTATTGATATTTGTCGTTGTCGAGATTCGTTTGAGGTCGTTAAGGAAGAGAGGAAGATTCTCGTTTGATAATTCCTTAGGCGAAGTTGTCAGTTTTTGAGGATTGAAGTGTGATTTGAAATGTGCTAAAAGACTCTGAGTTGGACAGGAGGCTTGTATAGGGTTGTAATAGATTGTATTACGATTAACTGCTAGTTGGTTTATCTTTTCTGCTTCTGATTTCAAATGTTCGTTATTCAAAAATCGTGCTCGGAGTCAAATTTTTTTTCGAAGTTTTTTAATTGTTGCAGAATCTACATTTTTTGACATTATTTCGTCTTTTTGTCGATAGAGACTGTCTAACTTTTCGTCATTGTGCCATGGGTGAATAATGCGGTTAGTTGCGAGTTCAGCAATCGGTGCTTCAGCAGCAGTGTTTATTGACAAAGTCATTATTTTCATTCTCAAGATTTCTTGCATTTATGTTGTCAACTGCGGTTTGTGCGAATTGGTTTCTAATGCGTTTGCTTTTCTATGTTTAGTCCTTTTGCTCCTTTTACGGTATCTAGCAGCTTTGGTGCTGGGTGTATTTAACGTGGCGATAACTAAACAATGATCACTATCGAAATCGTAGCTCCGATACACTCAACAATTATTGGCGAATTGGCGTAGCCAGCTGCATGTGAGGATAAAATCGTAGACCTTTTGTGTAATTCAATCCGGGGAATACCAGGTAACTCTGCGACATCTTTTGTGATTGAACCACGTGTTTAGGACAGACAATCGACAGTTATCAAAAAAGTTACGAAAACGTTCTCTGTTATTATTGAATTCAAGATTCTCAACTATTGTGTTTTCGCATAGCATAGTGAGGTGTTTGACCAGCTAGCTGAGGTTGTTGCATTAAAGTCTCTGAGACATATTACTTTACGATTTCTGTCTGTATTTGCAACAAGAGTCCTTAACATAAATAATATCGCTTACTTCAATATTTGGATTCACTTTCACAACTACGTTTTGTGAAAAGGTCATTTTACCGATACACAGTCTTTTGGTCATAACTCCTGACCACTTGAAATTTAAAGAAAATATTTCTGCTATTTTTTGTAGCTGAGAAAAAGAGCTTTCCAATGAAGTCAAAGTTGATACGTTAATCATTTGTCCTGGTTGAGAAATGGCCTTTGAAAGAATAAATTTCCACAAACAAATTATGATTTTATTTGCATTTTTCAAAAAAGTTAGCGCGCTGTAAGGTTAACAAGATATATGGCAATCAAATATCTCTCTAACCAACTAAAACCCTAAAACTTTAAAACCTTTAAATATCTTGTAGAACTTATTCTTCTCGGTTCTAAAACCTGGATAATGACTAAATCTATGGTAAAAAGCCTCGACGGATACTATCTCTTGAAAAGAATAAAAAACCTAGATTGGCGAAACCATCCCAAACTTAATGAGATTTACAATGAACTACCTAGATATTCTCATCTATTGTTTCTTGTAGAAGATTAATATTTTCGGGTTGCTGTTTTCGCGCCAAAAAATTAGCTTGTTTAAGACCTATTACTGTGGTGCACCACAGGTCCAAAACCAGACCAGAAAGCATACATTTATCGACAGGCTAAAACGGGAGACAGGGTTAGAGATACAGGAAATTGGGACAGCCATGTCAGGCCCTGAGCTGTGGAGAGAGGGCAATTGTTTATTTCCGAACTGAGGGTCAAAAGATGATGATGATGATGATCTGAAATATATACCTTCATCAATTTTTAATGGATGGTAACTTAGCATTAATAAAACAAACAGGTGAATAATCTTTTCCAAAATAAGACTGAGGGAGAAGGGTGGGACATTCTTTGTGGAATCACAAATCACGTGAATACGTGAATTAGGAAAAAAATGCGCGTGAATGCGTAAAGTCAAGGTAGACTGGGGGAACCTCTCATACTTTTCTAATCAACAAGAGTCGAGAGGGTAGCACTACAAGAATAACATATACCTGTTACTGTCTGACGGGCTTTATCTTGTAAAATTCAGAATTTCCATCCATACAAAAAAATGTCAACAAAACAAAACAAACCAAAATCAATTGGCCAACAGATCCTTTTTTCCTTTTTTCCTTCTAGGGGAGCAAGTTTTCTTCAAACTATCTGTTGGCCGATTTCTAGGAGATGACGTCATTACTGACCAACAGATCAAAATTTCCAGGAGAAGGCAAACAGATCTAAATTTTCTAATAGGAGATCTAAATTTCTAGGAGGGCCAACAGATAGCTAAATCCTTAAACGTTCTCACAAATTTTTATTTTTATAAGTGATATTCCTAAAGACGAACAACAGATCAAATTTTCTAGGAGGGCCAACAGATAGTCAAATCCTTAAACGTCCTTGTGAAATTCCAAAGGTGAACAGATCAAAATTTCTAGAAGAGAGCATGTGAAACTAGGCGTGGATCTATGAACGACAATACTTCTAGGAATGAGATTTTTTCAACTTTTGACCAACAGATCGAAATTTCTAGGTCAACTATGCCTGTCCAACAGATGTTCAAAAAAGGTCCTCGCCGGATGCTTTCGTCTATATACCCTGGCAAACCTATAAATGAAATTAAAAACATCACACCAAAGGTTTCAATTGAAATTGAAATCTTGAAAGCTTAAGATCTCGTTTTAAAATTTAAATCTGTCTTGGCTGATAAAATGATTCAAAATGAAAATCTTATATCATATTATTCTCTTTCTCTTTCAGCAAAGCGTGTCAACATTAGCACCTCAGTAGCTCTCGAAGCTGCTAAAACTCTTGGCGTTGTTCGACAAGGTAAGGAAAAGCTCGTTTGCTTGAGAAAAATACTCAAATTGAAATATAGAAATACTCGTGAAGCATTGCAGTGAAGTAAAAGAAATGTTTTGTTCTAAAAGTCGAAGGACGCAAAGTTAAGTGACATCGGACGTGCGGTCTTTTAAAGGCTAGGTTTTTAAGGTTCTGACAAAAGCCAGGTGCACTGTAAAGATTTGAGAAAAGTTTAGAAATTGTTTGATCAAACTTGGCAAAACAGGTCGAAAAGTGCGCTGTAAAGTGTCCCACGGCGGGGAATGGTAAAACTCGTTTAACGCAAATATCTACGGTAAGTTAAAGTAACTTATTAAGAAAATATCAATTTGTAATGATTTCTATTTTAGGCGTTAATATCTGGTCAAAACGATGCTCCAGCGAATTCGAGTGGCAAAAGCAAAGTGGAGTTTATGCGTGGCTTCAGGCAATGGATTTAAGAATACAAGAACTTGGTGGATATGGTCTTTACCGTTTTTTCGATAATTTATTCAATGCATTTGAAGCATTGTTTGATCGTTCAGGAACCATAGGAAATGATGAGGAATTCATTATCGAAAGTACCAGAAAAATATCCCAGGTTAGTTTGTTTATCCATTGTCTTCAAGATGGAATTTCTCAATCCATAACACTCCCAGCAGCATAAACAAAGTAACAATAGGAGGGGCCACTGAGATAACGAGATCAAGGGATTTGGCATGTATTTTAACGGTATTTCTAATTCCTAATTTCGACGAACAAATAACGCTAAGACTACCTAAAAGGAACGATATTCCGATAATTTTAAGAATTTTCAACGATATTTTTATTTTGCCTAAAGATTTACAAGATTTCGGAATTTGACACCCTCGGATGCCACCCTTCACCCCCCCCCCCTCGATATTGACGGTGAATAATTTCGAGATTGATTTTTCTTTAACATCCCTAATAACAGTTTTGTTAGAACAATCTGATTCTTACTAAGGTTACTTATCTGATTAACAAATCTTTCTCTTAATTACAGGCATTTCACAAGGTATTCAAACTGAAACTGGATGTGGGTCAATCAAGGGAGCATGCAAACATAGTGCTCGATGAACTGATGGAGGTGAAGAAAATGAAAGTGGAATTCTGTTAATAATACCATTCTCAATACAATCGTTCTAGACCTGAAGTGAGGGGAAAATTTTGTAGTTGAGTGGTTAAATAAAGTTAGAAAACTCGACATTGCCATCTTGCAGGGGTACTCTTTTCAGGTCCGAAAGTTCTGTAAGGGGGTAGAAATATTCTAAAATGGTTTATGTGGTTTAGTGTCGACTTGTTCGCTTGTTATGATGAGGAACCTTTAGAATGTTATTTACCATAATACGCCTTGGCTTAATTCCAATATGCAAGTTGTTTTGAATAACCATATTTTTATTTTTTTTGTATATAGAAATTGGGATTTATTAAGTATAAATTTTGAAGACGTTAGTTGTAAATAAATGATATATGATGATAAAAATTGTCACTTTTTTATATTCAATGGGTTACCTGCCCAATCCATGGGCACAACACACATACCGTCAAATTTCTGGTAGATTAATAAGCAAGAAACTGGTAGACAAGTCCGGGAAAAAAACGAGTATAAAAAGGAAGGGTTTTCAGAAAAGGGCTTTTTGGACTCTCGATGACGTGAAATGTAAATTGAGCTATTTTCCTCAACTGGCAGTTATTAAACTGAAATTAAACAATACAACGTTGTTTTCAACGATATATTGTTCAGAGCTTTACAAATCAATACTTTTTAAGCAAAAGAGCAAAATAATGATAAACCTCCCTCCACATTTTGACATCAAATACACTTGATAAAGTCATCCCAAAGCAACCCAACACAATCAATGAAACTCCAACCAAGGAAAATGCATATTCCTCATTTTTATCTAACACCATCATATAGATATAAGCCAAAATGACTGGGAAACAGTCTATAATCACCATGGAAACAAACGGACTGTTGTATTTCATGCCATATATAAAACCAGAAAAATTCAAATAATAAAGTACACTTGCTGATATTAAAACCATCCAATAAATGTAAGGTAGCTCGTCTAGGATGGTCACCGCAGACGAATCTATTAATGTTAAAAGGGGCGTTGACAATGCACCGATCCAACTGGGATAAAAGATATTCAAAATGACGGAATTGTCGATACGCAAAAGGTGGCACGTTCTGACGCCGACACAAAAGATGGCGTACATAACAGTGGCAGCCAAGCCGTACAAAATACCGACGATCGACGTTCGTGACTTTAATTCAGGATATAACACAATTGCTACACCCATTACTGTGACCATACCAAACTGAAATCTCATCACATGAAACTGCTCTTTCAGAAAGATCAATTCAAACAACAACCCAAATAAAGGTGCAGTTGATAAGATCATTTGAAACACGCCAGGGCTGATGTAACGTGTACTTTCACATATAAATATCTGATTCGTTATGTTGGCTACTCCAGTGATCATCAATAAAACCATTTTTCTTCGATTCCAAGCTGGCCCACCCAATGGGTGAATGGGTCCCTTAAACATAAGAATGGACACCAGCAAAAGTTGAACAATAGCTCGTATAAATACTATCTGGTAACTGGAAATGTGAACGTTTGGGTTTTTGGTGTAGACAAGTTTGACCAGACAATTGGCGAAAAAGAAACATGAGATTGACATCAGTAGCCCCATTATGCCACGAATACGTTGATTTAAAGGCGGATTTTCCGACATAATTGCACCTTAAATATTATCTGTGAATTAAAGGGAAAAATTATATGTTAAAAAATTGAGAATAATTAATATTAACAATGAATAAAATTTTATCTTATATTTAAAGTAAAATAGGTTTCCATTTTGGAAACAAAGCACACAGGAATAACTCTTTTCCGTCGCCGTCAAACGGCGTAAAACTTTATCAAACACCAATGTTAATTCATTCTCTCTGTCGCTCCTCTTTGCATCTTTGAAACTGTGATTTGACATACAAAATACAATTCGTTTTTAATCAAAATTGATGACCAGAATTATCAAAAAGCTTTAATATTCGAAATTGCATTTAATTGCAATAAAATGATTACATTTTTGGTGGATGAAAAAGTGATCAAACGCATCCAACACGAAAAGTGACAAAAAATGTGTTGGATGAAATTGAAAATGTTGGGTGAAAAGTTGATCGAGCGATCAAACCCTCGCCCAACACATTTTTGTTATAAATCCAACACATTTTTGTTATAAATCCAACACATTTTTTTCTTTCTTTTTCAACTTCTGCTTTCGGTCAAACGTGAATTATCGATGTTGGATAAAATGTTGGACACGTTTGACGTAATAAAGTAAAAGAAATGAAAAAACAAACAGAAATGAAAACTTTCATCTGTATCGTTCCTACGTATCTTAACTA
Source organism: Tiaropsis multicirrata (assembly GCA_032270745.1). Lineage (NCBI taxonomy): Eukaryota > Metazoa > Cnidaria > Hydrozoa > Leptothecata > Tiaropsidae > Tiaropsis > Tiaropsis multicirrata. The sequence continues at coordinate 5,572 of JAUJPO010063890.1, read as the reverse complement.
AATCATTTGTAGAGATAAAAATTTACAAAACTACAAAACTGAGATAAAAATGACTTGACTTTACATTATGCTTTTTATAATGGAAATACCGTGCATATCATAATTATTACTATTAGTCATATCTCGCGACATCTTACTAGTAAGTATTATAAACCTTTGACTGATCCAATATTCCATTATTTTGAAGAGAATAAACCATTAGCACTATTCCATCTGTCTCACCATAGTCTATTAAATTCTCCATTGGCAAGTGGTAATTCCTACAATTTCTAAATATTACCGGTACCTATCTGATTTTAATAAAATGACATAAGCGGTAATGGAGAGAACTTTCGTCAAACAACCACCTAAGATTACACACTTTTTTATCAGAACATGAACATTTTAGTTGAGGCTTGATGTCTCATTTTTTTAACCATTTTATGTTTCAACATCAGAACGTTAGATACAGTACAGGCAGAATTCACTCCTAAGATTATTTAGTGAATAAGGGTCAATTTCCACTCCGGGAAACCTGGCCACTTTAAATGCCGGCACCCCTAGGAAAACAAAAAAGGAGCTCTACCTGTCTTTTTTAGGGATAAACAAAAAAACAACGATAATGTAACATCAACATGACGAGCTGTTCCTTCAAAGAGGCTTTCGACTTGCAATTCGTCGTTAGCAGGATTGAACGCCATAGCTCGATATGGCTGCTGCGCATCACAAGCAACGCAGTGTTGCACAATCTACGAAAAAACAATGTGATTTTTCTCTCTCAAAACGTTATAGAGGAATAAAATCGAATGATCGCATAGAAGAACTTGTTCAAATCTTTACAAAAAGTATTGCCGCATGTCTTCAAAAAACTTGGCGCTCTGATAACGAACTACTTTGAACTTGGTACCACTGATATAATGGACAGCTACTCGTATCACCAAAGCCAGTTTAGTGCACTTCGAAAATGTATCTTTGCGTCAACCAATGTTCCACTTGATCTGAAAGCATCCATCTACAAATCTGTTGTTCTCCCGCTGCTCTATGGATGTGAATGTTATTGTTTGTTATAAAACAAAAACCATGTATCAACATAAAATTACGTATTAAGTAATTTAAAAAAGGCGTACTCACTGCTTCTCGACAATTTCAATTCAATGATGATTCATTTGCCGGTATTGTAAGGGAATTTTATGTTAAGTAAAATACACATTTTTATTTTATAAGAACATTAAAATTCGAAGAAGCCTTCTAATGTTCTTAGCTTTTTTGGTTTCAAGCCTTAAAATGTTCTTAATTAAGTCTTTCAATTCATGTGTACATAATTAAAAATGAAAAAATGTTCTTATTTCTATATTCTTGATTCTCCAAAGTCTCTTAACTTTTTGACCTCGAAGCCTTATGTTCTTATATACTTTGTTTTTATAAAAAACGTGTAGAGAGGAAATAACTGACTAAGCAAGCTGAAGAATTAAATGCAATTAAGGCAACCTGTTTCCTGAACCAAGATAATAAGCTAAAATTATATCATTTTAGCCTCATTTCGATCATTTCTCAGTAGTTTGAAGTAAAGATCTTCAGATAAATACAAACAAAATAATTGCCTAAACTATTCAAACTAATTTTAAACTAACTGCGGGTCTTTACTTTAGTCTTCCAAAAATGATTACTGTTCTTTGGATTTCCAGATTTCGTTGATAGATTAGAACATTGCTAACTGAAGCTAAGTAAATTGAATGACCCTTAACACCCAGCTTAATGAACAAACGCACTTTTATCAAATGTACAAGAATACTATTACTATGTATTAGAAATTATAGAATTGTATTACCGAATGGAATTTTCCTATTTTTGTGAACACTAATATCTCACAGCATCACGTGACCTTTACTACATAACAAAGTAAATAGCAGAAAAAACAGAAAAGAAAATAGCCCAAAAAACCCGTAAACCGCGGTGTATTAAATCGACTAGAGATTATGTTTAATGCTCACAAATGCAATAATATAAAAAGGGTAGCTAAAATCTTATTGGGAAAAAAGTCTCTAAAAAGATTTAGTCACCTATGCAAATTTCAGTCACTTTTCAGCGATCAATTTTTTCAATATAAGAAGAAAAGAAGGAAGATATTTCTGGCAGTAACACACACTTGATTTCTAAGTAAACCCTCACTTAACAAAAGGTGAAATTATGTGATTAAATGATTAGGAGGATTAAAGAATCAAAAGAAGGTTTTAACGAGGTGAAGTACCAGGATATAAATCACATCCACTCTTTACAGCGCATGCGCATGCCCCAAATAATGCACATTCCTACAGCAAGGTAGATTTAAAACCTGAAAATAAATATCTCTTTATACATAGGCTGTAAAGTGACCCGTTCGCCGTCATGATTTATCTCTCGATACCTTAACTTCGCTAACATCAGTTATTTCTAGTATATGTCAATGAGGGTAATATACGGTTTTTTTTTGGAGGACAAGCATTGAAAATTGTTGAACAATCATATCTTACCATGTCATTAGTGAATACAACCATGGTCTTTGTAGTGAATGCAACCATGGTCTTTGTATTAAATGCAACAATGGTCTTTGTCTCTGTGTTATATGTTTGCTGTGAAAAGAAGGAAAGAATATGTCTTGACTATTTGAAGGTTACACTTTGTATCATCAGTTCATACTCCGGCTAAAAAAGGCCAAAAGAAATTCGTCAATTTAACCCCTAAATCTCTGGATATGTTAATCTAACTAAAAGAAAACGTTAAACCAGAAAAACAAGTAAAAAAGAAACGTGTCGGCGAGCCACAAAACCAAATAAGCAAGAAATAGGATTGATACAAGGTGGCAGACATTTTTTCTCGGGTACCCGTGTGTAGGTTAGGTGAAGGAGAGGGTTGTGACTAATTCGTTCTAAAACCTCGTAAAATTTCACCAGTTAGCAGTTCAGCTAATAATATTTCAAACATCACAAAAACTGTCAAAACAGATGTAAACTTTGACCGAGAAGCTGGTAAAACTTTTATAGATTGAAAAGATTATGTTGGCGACTGTGTGGAGACTGGAATTTAATGGTACCTTTTCTAAAATTCATTTGTTTGGAAACGGAGATATCCTTGTTGTCAATGGCGAACATGTTTCCAACCCCCAGGGAAATAACCTTGGAAATTATGATACTGAAGTCAAAAATAAATCATTTCAAACTATTTAGACGGTTAGAAACAGATAAATCAATGCTGAATGAATATGAATTCCCATGAAAACGAATAACATCCTTTTTTAGTTCAGTTACCTTCAATAAATTATTCACAACCATCATTGATCAGATTTTAAATATTCATCAAAAAATTTCACCCACAAAAAGTAGAGAAGTAACTTTAGGGTCACAATAAGGAAAAATTCTTTCTTCTCAAATTGAGTTTAATTTTGTACTTGGCAAGGAATGGGATCCAAATTGAATACTTTATGAGACAATATTTATTCCTGGCTCAAATCTTAAATCAATTCAATAATTGAGAAGGATTCACTTGTTTCATAACAATTTAATTTCAATTTCAATTTTAACAATCATTTAATTGGAAATTATGGTGAATGGTAATTTTCTGGGATAGAAAGAAGCCTAGATTACAGCTAAACTGTAAACTAACATCAGAATTTTGATTAAGTTTAACAAAGATTATCACAAGGAACAAAGAGATATCGAAATGGTAAATTTAATCACGAAGAATTGTGCGATAACAACATTAATATTTGGAATCATTCACGTAATTGTTGGTATCACTCTCTTTGCATGTTGCTTCGTATTCTCAGCCACCATTACAGGTGGTAGTGTGGTGGCTCCTTATTGGACAGCTTTGCCGGTAAGTAATTTTTCCGTGATTTTTCCGTGAAGTAGTCTCTCCAAAGAAGTGAAGAAGTTTATTTTTCTGCTGCCGCCTCAATTTCCCACAAAATTTAACCTGCACTTTGTCACACTTGTTTACGCTTAGTTTGAAAAACCTAAAACCAAAAATTGCGAATGAGAACAGACCTTCTACGGAAATGAACGTTTAAATTTTCCGTAGGTATCGGGTTTGTGTACAGACATTCCGTAAGCTACGGCATCACCTTCATAAAAACCCATTGTTTTGGGTTACAAACAAATTCCAGAGGCATAAAACATTCATTTGAAATACCGATGAATGAAACCAACACCATGGATATAAACTTTGCAGTTTCTACACGGGCACGATGTAGGCCTCCAATGCTTTATTTCTTTTTTAAACTCCTTTAAATCATCTAATTCTTTAAATTCTGAAGGAACTAGCTCCAAAAATTCATCTAATGGTGCAAGCATGGTGCAAGCATTAGGCTATCTGTCTAAAATTAAAACTGCCAGTGTATTGGTGCAATATGTCATTGTTGTCAAGAAATTTGAATTTTTTAGAGAAAATTCTTTGATGAAAGAGTACCGTACACTCGATTAGTCGGGACTAGCGTCGAGAGATTTACTTAAATCTTCAAGCTAATAAACTATCAAGACAAAATGAAAATCTTTAACTGGGATTCATAAAAAAGTCAGCATAGATTATCGAATTTCGAATATCATAAGGGGCGTCTTTCTTTAAGGGGGTATTGTAACGAAATGGGGTTGTCTTCCTTCAGACGGACTGAACTTTATGAAATCTCTATTTCTACATACTTAACAATTGTTATCAAAATGATTATCATCAAATTTGTTTATCAATAAATCAACTTTTTTTTCTTTTTAGGTTGTTATACTGAGTATAATGGAAATCACAGTTGGAATCACCAAGAATCATTGTTTGGTAAGAGACTTTTATTCATCCAACGACCTAATAAAATAGATAGACCAAGAACTTCATAGAATGGCTCTTAAAAATATTTTCTGTTCCATTCAATTTGTATTCTTTCATCTTGCCGTCTTTCCGACATCCGTCTAAGTCATATTACGAAGAATTTAGACGTTTATAAGCAATTTCTGCTGACCATGAATATAATTTTAGATTTTTGGTCAGCCAAAGCTGAACATTCATATAAGTAAAAATCAGTTCCATCATCGTGATAAGACGGCAAAAAATTCAGATTTCCCGATATTACTTTGATTTCTCAGCTTTCTTCCGATCGGGTTAACTTTTAGCGTACTTTTAGCGTTGTTTTTACAGAACATAAATTTGGTGTTTCAAGATGGCGGCTCAAGCGATAAATTGTTTCCAGTGTAAATCTGTTGCAATCTTCAATTTCTCTTCTTTCATCTCTTTTTTTATTGCTGCTTTTTGCAATTAAATTTTTCGTGTTTGCCTCTTGGAGGAGTTATAATGTTATCAGAATTTGATAAAGTATACAAAATTACAGCTCCTGTCTAAATTTGATAAAGATTGGATGCAATCGTGTTTTTTTGGACTTGGGCTTACAGTAGTGTTTGGCTTCGATCACATCTTTTATTGCACTTGCAAAATTATGACAAATGTTTTTGGAATTGATCAATTATATATATGAAAATATGAATTATGTTCTTCAGTCTTTTAATAGTGCTCGATGCGATGCAGAGCGATATCATTCAGAACAGAAAAGACAAGATTTTTTACTTTTGCTACTGAC
>JAUJPO010063879.1:0-12720 GCA_032270745.1 Tiaropsis multicirrata | reverse complement strand
GATAGCCCAGTCTCATCAATAACAGATAGATATTTAAATGATCAAATGCATTCATCTTTTCTTTTGCAATGCAAAGTGCATATGGGGAATTAATAATATCTCACTGTTGACCATATATGGTCAGTGCTATTTTTGCAGAGACAGAACCAGTGTCGGATAGAGGAGGTAGGCTTACTTATTCAAGGAGAGTAATTAGTTTCCATATAAGATAATATGACACGTAATGCACTCTCCTCCGTTTGGTTATAGCCTACCTCTGTATCGGAGCATGAGTACAATATTTATAATAGTTATGTAGCCTGGGGGGCGGGGGAGGGAGGGAGTATACTAGGTTTATGAAAGTGACGGGCTTGAAGTTTGAAAATTGACCCTTAAAAAGGTTAATGTTTTGAAAATGTTGACGGTTTTTCTCAAAATTTGGACCGGAATGTTTAAACACTGTTTTGACACTTTGACTCGATTTATATTTATGTGTTTTGGAACCTTAAGAGGTTACCTTACCGCTCGCACATACTCGCCACCTTTTTTGCCCAAGTGTCTCCCTCCCTGGGTTATGTAGAAACCCAATGATTAGTTCCCTCTAAGATTCGAGTGTTTTAGAAAGGTTTTTTCAAGTGAACAAGGACAAGTACAAGAAACCTTTTTGGAAAATATGTGGTTAAAAAGAAGCGATGTTAAAAGCTTTTTCAAATCTGTTTAAAAAAATGGTTTCTTTTGAGAGGCAGGTTTCAGAAATTTAATCCGCACTGCACTCGTACCGGAGATTTTTTATTATTTATTCCCTCAAACATGAGACCATGTTGCTTTAACGCTAACCCTCTCCGCAGTTAACGACGTTCTTTGACCTGAATGATTCTTCCATTTGCATTTAAATCAAGCTCTATATTTGTCAATTTGCTCTCCTAATTCTTTTTCATAGTTCCAGCTTTCTCTCCATTGAAGATTTATCAAAACAAAAAACAAAATATTTTAAGTCTTTTTCCATTTTTTTTACCCCTCTTGTTTTCTCCCACAAAAGGGCCAGACGAAGGAATATTTTGAAAATATATGAGAATTCTTTCTTTAAGGATGGTTCTAGTTCGTGCAATGTTCTTCTTTTTATGGTGTAATGCTTTTTGTACGTGCTAGGAAAGAGTACATTTGAGCCTATTTTTTCATTCATCATGTCGGATGGATAAATATATATTTTCAGCTGTCGATCAAAAACGAATGGTTGAGAGTTATAGGGTCAGACATTTGGTTTAAAACACACTTTATGAGTCGTTTCACAAAACACGCTGAAAAAAAATTCCGAAATTTTTCACTCAAGTAAGATTTATTTCAGTTTTGTCTTAGTATCGGGTCGGAATCATTTTGAACTATTCTCAGTTAAAGAAATATGGTTTCAGACTAAAAATATGCTTGACCAGAGGACCAAGTTTGGTTTAGAATTTAATAAAGAGGTTTAATTCTGCCTCTCTCCGGAGAGGAATTTGTCACACAAAAAATACTTAGAAGAATAGAACTCCACTGCAATATTTGCTTATTCCAAATAACATATTTTTCATGGGTCAAAACGGAATTCTAGGCCAAAACTTAATGTTGTGTTTGCTTGTTGAATGATAGTTCTAGTTCACAATGTTCTTCTTTTTATGGTCTAATACTTTTTGTGCGTGCTAGAAAAAATTTGATTTGGAACTCTTCTCAGTTAAAAAAAAAATTTTACGATAAGCTATGTTTCTATACAACTATTAGTTTTCAGCATTTCTTTGGAACCTTGCTTATCTTCCAGTCCCCATAGACATAAAATAAATATTGGGGCCCCCATATGTTTAGTATCTAAGGAGGCCCCATGGTTGGACATTGTTGGGGCTGATGGGCCAAAAAGAATAAATTTCAAAATCAACAAGATCTCGGCAATTCAGGCTGTATTGGTCATCATATGAATGCATTAGTTTTTAAATACATTTATAAAGAAAGGTTGGATCTAGGCTGACCCAGCCAACCTGGTCAAGCGGGACAACCCGCCTCAATATGACCCAGCAGACGCATGACTTTTTCAACGTTCCTTCTCCTGTACTAAACTCTTCTTATATGTCGCGTAAGAACACGATCACCCCGTAAAAAAGTAGTATGGTATAGGCTAATAAAGAATATGTAACTTAGCCTGCTCTCATCAAGTTTCTCACTTTTTAGAAAAAGCGTCAAAATATGAGATGCAAAACAAATATCACAAAAAAAACAGAAAAATATATGTGTGAAGAAGAATGAAACTCATGACTAAAAACTGGAGTTGCGAAAACACTGAAAAACTGGAACTGATAGTTTATGGAAAATATTAAATGTTGGTTAATTGGTCACGCATCTGTTATCTCAGTAATCAGTTAAGAGGCTGGTATTTTTTATGGTATTTTTTATGGTATTTTTTTATTTCTAACATTCCTCAACCAACTTTAACATGGATGATCCTAGATTGAAATATTATCTGCAGGTAGGTTTGAAACATGTTTTTTCACTCAAAATCTACATTATTAGAATGATTCTTATTTTTGGATCCGTAGCAAGTTATATTTCTTAATTTTTGAGGGATTGTCTGTTTGGCTTTGGGTGTTCTTGTTTACGGAGAACGGTACATGCCTCATTTGCTTTAGGCTAAATCTCTTTTGCATTTTCCGAACTTGTCGTCGTCCATCTATTTAACAAACTATTTGTTAGGTTTTTAAGATCCCTGGTCTTATACAGGGAAGGGGTCTCTTATCATTCCAATCTTTGTTAATATTGGTGAAGGCTAAGCATTTCAAATCTTCTGGTTTTCGCTTTTGTGTTTAGACACGTTTTTTTTTATAAGAATAGTGTCTTTTGGTTTTATGATTCATATTCTTAACTTTTTAGTCGAAATCATCCTAACATATTCTTAACATATTCTTACAAGTTTTTATCAGCCTCAGTCTTAATAATGCTAAATGAGTGATGCAGTATAAAAAGCCTTTAATTGAAAGAGAAGAAGAAATAAGCCAGCTGAATCAGCTTGAGAAAATTAAAGTGTCTCTTTAGATATATTTAGGAATAATTTTCCAATAAAATTTAATTTGACCTTGAAAAAATTTAGATGGCATTATTCTTAGGACATTCTTAACTTTTTGGCATGAATATTCTTATAAAGTACATTCTTATAAAAAGAAAAGCTCTAAACAATCAACGTTTTGCAACGTCAGCACATTTTTGACTCAGCGGTTAAATAGGCTTGCCATAGTTAATTTAATATTCTATTTGTTGTGATTTTAGCGAACCGTGTTATCTTTAGACTCGAAATAATTAAAATAGCATATTTAACAACATGATTTATAATTTATTTTTCATAGCCTTAACAAACTATGTTCAAACAGAAATTTTGTACGCCGACATAATAATTTTGACGGACGACTTATATGAGTAAATGTTGACCTTGTTAAAAGACCAGTTCGTTTTAGAAAGATGTTAAGTTTTGTCTCTAGAGAGGGTTTTTTGTCACAAAGAATTTTAGAAGAAGAGCTCAAATTTGCTAATATAATTGCTTTTCCAAACAACATTTTCATGATCATGGATTAAAAACGGGGATTTTATTTAGACTATAACTTAATTTGTAAAGGAAAATATCGTGTTAACGGGGCTAGCAAGAGTATTTTGAGTGTGTTTAGAGTCCGACTGAATAATATTTCTATTTTCAAAATGATTAAAATCCATATAGATTCAAAATGCAATGAACCTAGGAATTTTAGAAATATATAGCTTGCTTTTTTTCTCTCGCTTTCTTTGCTCTTTTTACCTGACAACACAAAAAGAACTGGCATTTTAACTTTGACTCTTAACAGATTCACTCAGATCAAACCATTTGGTGTCAAATGCTAGGGAACAAACAAAACATGTAATTCATCTTTCAAATAAAATTTGAGACACCGTCGTTCTTCAGTACAAAAGTCTCTAAAAATCGTTTGAATAAAAGAGATAAATTTTTGTCTCGATGCTTCGCCGTTCTCCAAACTTTTTTAACAGACTTTACTATAGTGTTGACCCATATTAACTATTCCCCGTTTCACAAAATTCACATGAGAAAAAATTACTTCCGAATGGGTTTGATTTGAAGAAGACGGGCTCCCATCTAACTTTACTACGGATGAAAACTTGAGTGGTTTCAACGCAACTTAGAAAACACTTTTTCTCATCTTTCATTAGGTGATGCACCATTATCGTAGCCTGGATTCTGGACTGTCTAGCCCGGATGATTTCGAACAAGATTTTGGATACGATCATTGCACCACTCGTGGAATTCTCAATGCTGGTACGAATGAACACGTGTTGAATTCGACAATTGCTTCTGATCATGGTTCATCAATACACGAAAGGTATAATTAGAAAATGAAGCACCTTTTTTTGGTCCTGGACCAGTGAGCCTAGGGCTGAGACTCTACCTGATTTTCAATTGTTCAGCATTTATTCAGCAAGCTTTTTTTTCTCCATAGTTTAGCAAGCTTACTTTGAGCCTGGCCTAACTAACATAGTGTCAACCCCACCCCTCCCTGAAGGGGGAAAGAAGCTGGGGATTATATAATTTTCAAGGGGCTATTCATTTTTTTCAAACAAAGCAAAGCTGAGTTATTATATTGGAGTTCCAATCAAAGGGTGTAAAATCTAAGTATAGTAAGCTATTTTGAGGTCATATTCTATTCCATACCCCTCTGCACACTATGTCAACATTTGAAATAAACATCCAAAAATACTGATTATTTTTGTCTATTTATGCATTGCATAAATTTTACATAGATGATGTATGTATAGACTCTATAGTTCGAACACTCCTGGGAAATGTCGTTCGAGTTATAGAAATTCTACACACAACATGTTTGATTTTTGTTTTTTAAGCTCACCACCTAGAGATTTGTCATTACAAGTGCCTTGCCGTGTAGAAAGACTTAAAGAAGAACCGACAACTTCAGATCTCGTTATTTTACGGTCGTCAAGAGACACTCGTCTAGAAACAAGAGAACGATTGTCACCGAAAGAAAATTCCGAGAAAAAAACCGTGAGACGACAAATGCTTAAATCGGCGTCGGCGTCTGATATCTTTGATAAACCGAAAAATGGTGGAGTGGATGCATCGATGGCGGTGCATTTAAACGAGTCTGACCGTAATGAACTTTATTTATCGGCCGATCAATTAACACCGAGAACTTCTTGCCGCTCGCGATCAATTCAAAACAAAGGAGAAACAAAAACGAGTCCTTCACCGTTTCACCGAAGTCCAATGTTATCTCCGTTCGGTAAAAGTCGGAATTCGTCGGCTTCTGATTTATCGTTATCTACCGACGATTTAGCGTTCAATTTTCTTTTACAGTCGCAAATGAAAAGCTCTTCGTCTACATCCTCCGTTGACGATAAAATACCGAAAAAATTGTCGTTCCCGAATTATAACGTCGAAAAAACTCAAAGTGCTTGGGATCTATCACCCAGAAAATTTGAACAAGAAACATCAGGAGATATCGTTCAAGCCGAAAGTTTGTCGGTATTGAATCGTCGGTCGTTCAATTTTGAAGAATTTTTCGTTCATGCCGACAACTCAAACAACTCTGGTTCGGCGCTGGCTCAAGAAGCGCTCAATGCTGCAGACGTGCTTAAAGAGAAAAAGTAAGACACTTTAATATTCTCTGATTCAAATCTCTCTGTAAACTAGCAGGCTAGTCGGGTTTTAATCGAAATAATCCAGGCTATTAACCGCGTAGAAGTGAGAAAATAATGTGCTTTTTTGTCAATCGCCGCTGACTCCATCCCTTTAGGGATGTTCTCTTTCTTAGTTAAATCATATAGACTATTAGCATACATAGTCTATTAATAATTTCTCTGCAACTCGGAATTATGTAAACTATTTTCTGTGTGATTTTCTATGTATAGTAATTTTACATTTCAAAACCCTGATAAAGATTTTCAGTCATGAAGATAGAGGAGGTCTTTAAATTCTCGTTTATGTTCTAAAAAATATCAAAGACGAATAACTTTTTTTTTTTTTTTTAGAGAACAACTCAAATTACTTATTGAAAGTTATCGCGAAGCCGAAATCAGTCGCGTCGAAATCGAACGAGAGAACATGAGGCGGGCGCGCGAAAACGAAGCCATATTCACCAAACAACAGCATCATTTGGAAGACTTATTACAACAGCAGAAAGATAAACTGCGCGAAGCGCGCGCAGATTTGGGCGATTTCCAAAAAGTGTTATCTGCGGAGAAACAACACCAACGCAAGAACGTTGAACAAGAGGTTGACAATCTAATGCGCGTCAAACAAGAACATCGCGCGTGCTACGATTGGAGCGAGCACGAATTACGTAAGAAGAAATTCAAACTGAAAGTGAAAATCGAAGAGTACTGGAAGCGGATGGACCTGTACGAAACGCTGCTTCTCGAGCTCGAATTAGAAAGAAACAAAGTTAAACAAGAGGTTGACGAGAAGTTACAAGAGCGTATTAAAGAGTATGAAACGCAACAACAGAACGGGCTAAATGAAATCCGTGAACAAATTGCCGTCACCGAACACGATCTCGAGACTTACACTTTACAGTTAGAGGAAGAGAGGGAACGGTTATCGGTCACGGTTGATGAGCTTCTCTCTACTGAACAGGAATATGATAAAAAGATAAGCGATTCTGAGCGTTTTGCGCAAGACGTGAAACATCAAGAAAAGGAGATGTTGTCTACATGTAAGGACGATATTTCACGCGCCGATCAAAAGATTGATGAGATTAAAGAGAAATTACACCATTACACTATTTATAAGATGCACGAATGCAGCCAAGATGGCGGAGATTGTTGCCATGGGGATAGTACACAAGAGGATAGCGTAGATTGTAATTTAACAGAGGAAAAACATCGTTCCGGTTTGGACGATTTATACCGAGAGAAAAAGGAACTGGAACTCACCTATGATAAAAAAGTTGATAAATATCAAATTATGTTTGAGAACGCACGAGACGCGCTAGCCGATACGAGACAAGATAAAATAACGGCTTTAGAGGATTGTCGGAATAAAATAGCCGATAGAAAGAGCGTCGTCGTACGTCTTGAACAACAAATTAACGAAGAAACGGATCGATGCTTGAGTTTGAAGAATGAATTAAAAGCACACGAGCGGCCGCGTTCTTTCATCAGCGCGTGCCCTGAGGAATCAGAGGAAGATGTTATAGCGAACGAACAACAAATAGAGCAGCTACTGCAATCGAAAGATAAAGTACGTAAGATCCTGGAAACTACTCTGCGTGAGGAATTCAATGAACTTAAAGCGACGGGAGTGCGTGATCCTGAAACCTCGCCTGGCTCGGAGACGGGATCTTGCAGCGCCGTTGATAAAGCCTTAGATCTTGTCTTTCACGCCGGCAATTCATCTACTTATATTGGCAGTTTGATCAAGAAAAATAACCAATATGAACAGCGAAGGAGGGTGTTGGCCAACATTCGCAGTGAACTTCAAGATTTGATGAAATATCAAATGACCCTCCACCGTGAGGTTGCTGAGAATTTTTTAACGCAAAAAAGTTTATTTGAGGAAGTAAGGTCACAGGAACGAAAAGACATCCACGATACTATACAGACTTTAATTTTAGACAGTGCGGACAGCGATGATGAGCTGTTATCGCATATATTTAAAGAATCTGAACGAATTATTGAGCATCAAGGAAGATTGGACTACCTCGAAAACCAGTAAGCATTTACCTGATCCCAGTAGACACACACAACGTTATTTCCAACATTGTTTCAACGTCCAAGCAACGTTCTGACGTTGGAACACCGTTGTTTGGACGTTAAAACGACGTTCCGTGCCTACTAGGCTATTTATTATAAAAAATTATTTTTGGGTTCCAAAATTTCACTTTATTGCTTTGGGATTGAATCTAGTGTTTGAAACAGATCACGTTTACAAAGGCAAATTAAAGACGCATCTTGTCATAGAAGGTATTTGTATTCACTTTTTGTTGATAAGTTGAGGATAATTAGATTGCGTTTCTCTCTTAATTCTAATTAAAAGTAGGCTAAAATGGCAGTTTTCACCCCTTGAAACTTCTTGGTTAGGCAACTTAATTTAAAATTTGGCGAAGTACTAACCTGGGGTCTGTTTGAAAAATGATTAAATCTTACATGAGAGAAAAATTTCGGTTTTTTTTCAGTGGGTTTTGTGAAAAGACTCATAAGACTGTTCTAGAACCAAATCTGACCCCACAATTTTCAACCAATGGAAAATTTCAATATCCATTTTTCTGACCGACGAGTGAGCAGTTTAAGAATCTAATTCCGCAAATGACCCTAAATAAGGGAAATACTTTTACAAAATCGCACGGTTTTGACAAATCAATACAACAGTTTAAAAATTTTGGTGTTGATATCATTTTGGTGACTCAGCGATTCGATGCGTTTCCGCGATACAAATTTTTGCGAAAAGGGCGAAAAATTGCGAAAACGCGAAATTTAGTCTCGTGAAAATTAATGCTATTATTAATATTATTGTTCTTAACAATTAAATTGAAATATTTAATTTTTAGAATGTATCAAAAAATCACTGAAAATTACGACCTACAAGAACGATTAGATGCGATCAACGAGAAACTATCGACAGCACTCGATACATTTTCGATAGAAAACACGATGTTATCGAGTGAGAATCCAGAATTATCAAGCGAATATGATTCTTTGAACGCGGAAAAAGTGAAATGCGAGAATTTAATCAATGAACTTCAAGTGCGTTTGTTCGATGAACGAAAAGAATATTTGGAATTACTCAGGTAAAACGAAGATTATTGGAAAACTTATTACTCTCCGGTCTCTAATAAACGTCCGCCCGCTAATTAATTTTTCCACCCAGAACGTTCTTATTCCAATTTCTAGATTAAGCACTTTCTGGGAACTAATTTTTGATTTCCTCAAGTAGCCTGCATGTAATGATTTTCGTAATGTATTGGAGAAGAAATACATAGCTTGTTTTTTAGTGCAACATAATTGAACCCCCTCAGTCCCGGCTAGTTTCCCAGAGCAAAATGTTCGATTTTCAACCACATATAAACAAAGCCTCATATTTTCAGAACGGAAAGAGATGTTGCAATGGAATTTCTACGCTTTTTTCTCATATAATAAGGATCATTTTTGAAAAGACGTCATCGTGAAAAAGAATACAACATGCAGAGTAGTTTATAATCGACATATACCCTAAAATCTATCACCTGACAAAAAATTAGCAAATATGACTGTCTATAAATCATTATATCAATGATTTGGTTGCCAAAATTGTCAGTTTTCGCCCTTATATTTTTACTAGGCCTTTCGCGGACCGATATTTTTAATTTGCGATAACTTTTGATCACGTGGGTCTTTTTTGAAGTGTTTTTTTTTTACGACGCGCCAAAACCTCTCTATTTTGATTTTGTTTGGGTTTAAAGTCTGTACAAAACTTTACAAAATTGAAAAATATTAGAGTACCGCTATGCAGTTACGTGGGAAATAAAACACCCCCACCCCCACCGCTATGTGGTTACGCGGGACTGAAAGGGTTAAAAATATCTTAACTTATAAATCCTTACGTAACCCAGCAGAAACACAACGTTATTCCAACATCAAAACAAACGTACAATGTGTACAATTATTTTTTTTCAGAAGCAAAGACGGTTACGATGTAATTGGACAAGGTAAAAAGTTTGTTTTATCACCAAAGTTTTACACCCTGCGCAAATTCATAGAATTTTATCAAAATATTATATTTGAGAAGTAAAAGTAAAAGTAATATTATTTGATTCGATAGTTTCACACTGGTTCACCCTTCTACCAATCATCAGTCATCAGAGAAAAAAAAGCATCAGAAAATTCTTCTGATAAAGTCTCATATAATACAAAGTGTCACACTTAAAATACAGTCCACTGGATCTGGGTTTTTTATGTTTCACTCCCTGGTAGGGGTGGGGGCACTCGATCTCAAAACTACCGTTCGTTCGGACAAAAATATGGTTTTCAAAATCGGACCCTTACAGTGCAATGCAAAATTTGCTGAAAACCGATCTTTACACGTTACAGTGCATTTTTCCGCCATTTCCCCCCAGATTTTCTAAATTTCTTACCCTTACAGTACACTTGGGCTTTGTCAGAACCTCGAAAAACCTACCTCTACGGGTCGCACATCCAGTAGGTCATTTACCGTAAGTGCCCCTCCCCCTCCACCCCCGGGTCTCACTCTTGTTTTTTAAGACACACGCCTGAAATAATTTTTTACTTATTTTTACTTTTTAGAATACCGTGATGAGCGACATACTTTATTTCAAACAGAAGGGAACAAGGCAGCTGCTGACGCTTTGCGAGAGGTGAGATCTTCTTCAGGTCTTTTATCTTTATTTTTTCCCTCTGAAAATCAATATTTTGGTTGGGTATACCAGAGATGGAAATAGAATAGAAAAACAGCTCCTTTAATATCAATTATATTGAAAAACCCTTTGTATCAACTTTGACGAGGTCGTAAGAATATCTCTAGAAAAAACGGCTCGCCATACGAAAAGGGTTAGTTTCTATATGCGATGACAAAATAAAGATAAGCGGTTTTTTGTTTTCCTTATAGCTCATGAAATTTCAAAGTTAAATCGGGAGCATGTAACTTGAAAAAATCTCATTACATAGGACTAAAAATCTTTATAAAAACTTATGCCTTGTCGCATTACGGCATTTTATTTTATGGTGCGGTCATGATGCCGTTATAACTGCAGAATCACTAGGAAATTCTGAACATGAAAATATAAGTATCTTATAATGGTGATCAGGTCTACCCAAAATACAAGGCCCTAAACTTTATGCATAATTAGAATTTTAACAAAAGATTTCTGTCAAATCAAACTAATTATGCAAATTTTTAATAGCAAACAGAAAAGAAACCTATTAACTTGATGAGAACTCCCATAAGGGCAAAAGGAACATATATGGCGAGCAGTATTTCGATGAGCTGGTTTTCTATTCTATTTCACTTCTCTGGGTATACAGTTGACGCTATGCCCCCAGCAGACACATAACGCTTTTTCAACATTCGTTCAACGTCCAAATAACGTTCTGACGTTAAAACAACATTCCGTACTTGCTTGGTACCAGGTTATTCGATGATTTCATAATTTCTTTTACTTTCCAATATGTTACAGGTATTTATGGGTGAGAATCTGATGGAAGCGTTAAAGAAGACAGGCTTTCAACAATCTTCGAAAACTACCTGTGGTGGATGGTCGTAAGTTTGTTTTAAATTACAACTTTTTTGTTTTAAATCCACTGACCAATCGAAAAATCGGGAAAATTCATCATAGGATCATTTTTTTCAGTTTCTTAAAAAGGTTTGGAAAAGAATCTTAATAGTTAGCGTATCAGCCCATATTTCTCCTTTTCTATTTTGTGGATCCGTGGTCTAATGGCTATCGATGTGGGATGCGAATTCCGCGACCGGGGTTCAATTCCCAGTGAGTGCCAGATCACGTGATGTTGACCTTGGGTAAGTCAACTTCGCCATAGCCTTGCGGTGGCCTCCTCCTAGATTAGCAATGCGCTATTGAGGGGGTCTCCGTCAACTAGTATATACAAATACCAACATTGTACATAAAAATACTTAAATGAGAATAAATATTGTCCTTTCTCCGGGAACGGGAATACTCTTACTCTTAGGTGCCGGACAAACGGGGGCGATAAAATGGAGTGAAATTTCACTTGTTAAAAACATTGAAAATAGGGCAAAAATAAGGGACTTTCCTTTGTGGTACTTGGGAGTTTTAGTCAAAAAGTGGGTGGGAATGTTTATTCGGCACCTAAAAGTAAAGAATAAACGCACGTGTCTGAATTATTATACTGTTACCATTTTCTTTTGCAGATATTTGGGTCAACAAAAGGATGTTTGTTTGTTTAAGAAGAGATCTGATAGACCTCAAGTCATCAGGTAACGCCCCCAACATTGTTTCAACGTCCAAAAAACATTCTGCCTTTAAAACAACTTTGTTTGGACGTCAAAACAACGTCCCGTGCATGCTTGATGAAATTTCTTTTTTTCGTTTTAGCAACACTACTTGTATTGTTAACTTCTTTGAAAAAACTCTACCCTATCAGACAACAGTTAGTCGGACAAAAGTGACTAAATATTGAAATTTTGTCCGACAAATAATTTTGTGCGGCGAATAATTTTGCCGACCAAAATTTTGTCCGATACGGTATTCATTTAAAAGAACATCAAAATTGAAAGTGTCTTAATGATGCTCGACTAAACACTCTAGTCTATGATATGATAAATTTCCGAGAAAAACGGATAGTGTGTATAATGCTGACCACACCATTAGTGGGACATTTTGTCCATCAGCTGCATTCGAGACTTTCCAGACTTTATTTCACATTCTTCTCCTTTTTTAGTATGATGGGCCGTGGAATTATCAAAACGTCAACCAAACGTGTCTGGGAAACAGTTCGAAATCCTCTTTCAAGATTGATCTATGATAAACTCATTAAGGTAGTAAAACATTGTAGTGTTATAGATTGACAAAGGACTTTTTTGATTGTTAACACAGTGGGTGTGGGCCCCTATGAACTGGACATGGAAAGAGCGGGTATCGAACCTGGTACCCCTGGTGTCTCGTGCGGACGCTTAAACCGAGCCCATTGAAGTTTTCCGTAGTAAAGTCTCTTAAACGAGTTTGGAGAACGAAGCATCGAGACAAAAATTAGTCT
>JAUJPO010063868.1:0-12721 GCA_032270745.1 Tiaropsis multicirrata | reverse complement strand
GGATTTTCTCCTAAAATTTCCCCTTCTGGAAAAATAGTACAGACATTTGAGAAATGTCCACCGGCGGCTGCTCTTGATTTTAATTAGAAGATGAGATAAGAAACCTACCAGTCACCTCTGTTCTCTGGGGTCTGGATGGACGCAATGTTATGCAATCAATAATATAGTAAGAGAGGGTTCATCAAATCAAAGAATTAAGCAGTAATTTTCAACGATATGCAACTAAAAATCAACCTTGTTCCCAGCGAGGCACCCAGAGTTCTTTAACGTTTTTGATACTCGATAAGTAAATATTATTCTTTATTGACGCACTATACAATCAAAAACGTCAAAATAACACCAGAGGATCTGGAACAAGTGTATAAAAATGACACACACAAAATAGTGCCGGATAGCGTTTGATAACAAGGCTATAAAAGAACAAAATCTTCCTGGGCTAGAGGTTGCATTTGACATCAGTTTGACCTTTTCATAAATTACGTCACGAACAACGACTGTCTCGTTTTGAATTGAGCACTATGTAACCGAATCCCAAGGGAGCTTAACAAAACTTGACGACTCCATATTGATAGATGTGTCATTTTGAGTCTCGTGAGACATAATTAACTTATGTAATTTATGAAAAGGTCTATTCGGCGAAACTTAACTAATGATCTGAAATTACGCATTATTTTATAACCCAATCAATCAATAATTGTCTTTCAATTTAACAGGTTTAAATTTCAGACTATGAAACTCTTATTGTCATATTTACAGCGTATTATTCTTCACGGGAAACTTCTACATTTACATATCTGTAGTACAGTTAGGCTACTTCATCATCATCAAACAAAATCTTACAGATACATCCAATGGTTTTTTTTATAGGTCTGCGATTCAAACTGCATAGTATATACAGTGAACTTTCAGGTATCATACATATTTCTACATTTGTAATGAATTAACTAGAGCCATATAAAAGAACCCTCAGGTATTTTACCGCAGTAGTATCACTGTCGTGCAGTAAGAAAGAAAATAAGCTGTGCTGATAGAATCAATTTTTATGATTAATTTATTAAGCTATTTGAAAGTTTTTGAAGAGATTTGATAAAAAATAGACTGTAAAGATGATTATAGCCCATTTCCGTGCGTGTATTACAAAAAAACTCTGTAGTAAATTGGATTTTTAATTTCTTTACCTCCAAGCAAATGCTTGAATTTTGCTATTTGTTTAACCCTTTAAAGTGCCAATATCCGATATGGGCTATACAGAAGGGCGAAGCCCTCCTGCCTTTTCTATTTTCAACTTGAAATCTTGAATTTTGGCCTGAGTTGATGAAAAATGAAATGCGCATTCAGTTTAAACACAAATTTTTTCGAAATTTGGTCTTTTTAAAGAGATTTTGACCTTGAAAGTAAAAAAATGCCCAAATTTGCCAAAAATTTACTTTTTTTGAGATTTTGACCTTTTTTTAATCAGATCTCTTCCAAAAGATCAAATTTCATAATCTTTTGTGTTGCAACTGAATGCATATTTTATTTCCATCAAAAATGAAGACTTTAATTTGAAAATAGAGTTGAATGTGTACATTTAAAGATGACAGACTTTTGGTCTTTTCTTTTCGGACAAATTATAGTTCATCATTGTTAAACATCTTTTGTTTTTGATATTCAATAAAAAAACACAACATACCAAAATAAGCCTAAATGACTGAAGTATAGATAATTTTACTTACTAATAAATAATTCCATTATAATAAAGCTAATCAAAAATCTGCATTTGCATTTAGTATTTTGATTGAAAAAACATTTCTGAACATCTACTTTCACTTTTTTGATAATTCCCCGATTTTTTCCGATTTCTCGATAGTTTCACGAATATCTAGTCCGAAAGGATTTAGCATAATTATATCGCTTGCATAACAATAGATCAAAGAAAATTGCCGGCAGTGTTTCCCAGAGCGTTTCGAAATGGCTATCATGCAAGTAAAAAAAATGGAGAAACAGGCTCTGGGTACGAGATTGTTGACAATTGATTGTTGTTTTCAATTAATGTCATAAAAATTTAATAAAATAATATTTATATACAATACTAATGGAAAATTCGTGTTTAATGCAGCAGTGTAAAAAATAAAAGCGATTAGCTTTGCTAGAAGAATATTTTTCCGGTGGGAATTACGTACATTCGGTCAAGTATTTTTGGGTTTCAAGTCAAAAGCTATATAACCCAGCAGACAGCAGGCACAAAACAATGAAATAAATAAATAAAAATCTAAATAAGTTAAGATTCTGACGTCAAAACAACGTTCCGTGTCTGATGGGAAGGAAGAGAACCAATCGTCCTGGATTTGAAGTTGGGTTCCCTCATATTGACAATTCATTCAATTCGATCATTTCATCTTCATATTCACTATGTTCTTCAAAATCGCTACCATTTTTATTGTAATTTCCCGGAAGACTTTTCGCCGTATTCAACAAATGTTTGACGCTTTCACGTTTACGAAAGGAAAACGCTATCTCCGATCTTTTCATCGAATCGTCCGATAACATTCGATTCATAATATGTTTTTTGGTGTTTTTATGTGGTAGTAATAGAATGATGTACACTTTAGGCCCATATAAGGGTAATATCAATAACAACACACTAACACTTAACAATAACCAGACAGTTGAAGTTCGTTCAAAACGATGTTGTGAAGTATTTGTGATCCAGATTTTAAAAACAAACGCGCATATTGTCGATGAAGCACTAACGATGATCGAATTTCCTTCATTATAGTTACTTGGTAGCTTTCGGCCTCTATATCCTTGTGCTATCGCTAATAACAAAAGGACTATACAATACACGATTTGTACGTCGAAACGATCGTCCGTACTACAATATCGCATAAGATAAACATCTTCGTTTTCGGTCGGGAATTTCCGAGTTTTGACCGACGACGGTAATCGGAATGTTGTCGGTAGAATTATCATGTCGATGATAAGGAGAAACAAGAATATGCAGACTTGGCGAATGTAAAGATCTTTGATATCTTTGGGTGTTAAGCGACGTCTGGTATAAAAAATGATCAAAATCTTTTCAGCTTTGCATACAACAATCGATACAACCGCCACCAGTAAAATACCAAAAACACACGGTCGAATGGTGCACACAAACCATGACAGCGGAACCATGTTCACTATTGGCAACGCAACAAACATGGCGGCACAAAGTAACAGTTGAATAATTGTCAAGTTGAAATCGCTTGATCGAACTACAGGGGTGTCTTTGTGTTTGTAATACACGAACGCAATAAAGAGACACATGCACAGTCCAAGACCGTTGACAATGTAACACGCCAAGAAGATGTCTTCTTTGACGTACGGATCATAACATTGCGTCTGATTTTTATTCGCCAGTGTATTGGGAGGACATTGAGCACACGTTCCATATTTCTGATCAAATATCAAACTCTGTTTACACTTCATGCATCCAAGAGCGATCGATTTAGTGAAATTAACAAACTTAACAATCCGAGGTGCTGTTTTAAGACATTGATGTTCACATTGAGTACATTCCCGGCAGTGGCCGGTTCCAAGCTGGATAGCGTGCTTGGTGATTTTCAAATTCTTAACACGATGCTTAGAATGAATGCTGCTTTCGTAGAATTGCACAACCTCCATATAGCTAAAGAGCCCATCAGTTAAAATAGTTCGGATGACTATTAAACGATTCGGTACTAGCATGCGCCAGGCGTACAACAGATCCTTTCTATGATATCGCTTGCGTTGATAAGCATAAATCTCCCTCTTTAAGGTAGTTGAAGCTTGTAACTTGTTTGTAGAAGATGAACATTCATTAACTCTGCGTCTCAAAGTCAGCCGTATGGCAACCGAGTGTTGACATGCAGGATCGTTGTGATATTCGATCTTCTGGTAATAATAACTCCTTATGGATCGAACGATGCTGACAAACTCTGGACCATCTGCACTCTCAGGGTTTCTATACTGTGCAAGTAAAACCCAATATTTTTTCAAGCCATAAGCAGAAGCATCCGACATAAACTTGGCTGCTAATTGACCTAAATGTAAATAAAAAAAAAAAAATCTTGCTAAACGAATGTTCTCTACAATATTTTGCCCCTGAAACGTACATTGTGTTTCTCTGGAATAACAGATGAGATCAAACTAGCTTACCTTATCTGACAACACATGTCTGACTAAACTTTCGTCGGACTAAATTATTCTTTGGACATAATTTTCGTCAACCTCAAATATATTTTTGTCATTTTTGTCCAAAAAAACGCAAATTTTAGCCTAAAAAACTTCTTTTTTGGACTTCTTTTTCGTCGGATAAAATTTTCGTCATCTCCAAAAAATTTCGTCACATTTGTCCGAAATTATTTTGTCCGATAAGGTATATATTATTAGCGAGGCTACGCAAGAGGCTATTCAGGATGTTAGACGCGTGTTTGTCGGCCTGAACATATATTTTCGTTTACAAATTTTGTTTAGACGTATTATGTACAGGCCAATACAGACGCGTCTAACGTTCTAAATATGGCTTGATGATGGAAGATGGGTTTGATGATGGTTTGATTAAAAAGAAGTGTTTTTTTTGCGCACAAAAACTAAACCGCTAGAATAGAATTTAGAATTACCAGACATCGGTTAGTGTATGAGAAAAAAACACAAATGAGGTCCCCGCAATCCCAATTTTCCAAAATGGGGAAAACTTTTATACAAATCGGGGAAATCGGGGAAAATCATGCATCTCACAAAATCAAACAAAATCCACCTAATTACGCAACAAAAAAAGTTTACTAGCCGTAATCACGCAAACCGCTGGCGGAGGAGGGCCCTTAAGTGGATACATGAGAAAGTTTATACCTTTGATGACAACGGCTTTGATTGACTTGTCCCTTTTAAGTGTTTCAAATAGTTGCTTCTTACTCCCATCAACACCCATTAAACCACTCATACTCAAATTCTGGTAGTCAAAACACATTCCAGGTAGCTCACTCCTGATTTTATCCATTTTCAATTTATCATTATTTTGGTCTGAAGATATCTCCACAATAGCAACGTGTTTCCAATCGAATTTTTTGATGATGTCAACGACGATATTTTCTGGTATCATAGCAACGATAGGTTCAAAATTGATGAAATTATCAGTCCAGCGCCGGTATTCGTCGGACAGCTTGAACATTGGAAAAATCTGTGAATTAAAAGAAAATTTAGAAAGAAATACATTGCTTATGATATTAAATTTCTATTGATTGCTAAAACTTAATTCTTCACCAGTTTTTTTTAGCATTATTATTTACAAATCGAGCTTACTCTCTAAAAACTTTCGCCAAAAAATTTCTCTCGCTAAAGACTCGTCAGCAGACACAGGACGTTATTTCAACGTCTTATCAGCAACGTAAAAGTTTTTTTAAAGACGTGTTGAAGGGACGTTGAAAAACGTCTTTGTGTCTGCTGGGTCGCACTCAATACTCAACCTACCTTGATGCCAGTATACGACAGTATAGAAACAGTCAGTTTCAACATTTTCTCCGGTATAAACGCAATGATTCCTTTGATTCTCAATTGTTCATTATGTTTCATCACCCATTCAGGTTCCAACAACAGTTTGTTCAGAATCTCTACCAGTCTTTTTTCGTCTTCACAAACATCAAATTCTTGATATTTTCCAATGACACCTGTCTTAGCCACGGTGTTGATTTTATCACTCATTACCAGCCCCATCGCAATCCTCTGGCCTATCGGTCGATGCATACATTTACTGATTAGACCTATGATCACATCTTTCTTTTCCACAAGAGCACAGTCGGCGGTGTTTGAGCAGAGCAACAATAAGAGAGCAGCAAACAAGTTACATGGTATAAAACTGCCAACCATTTTTGTTGTTGTGTTTCTTACGTGAAATGTTTTTGATTTCTTAGTTGTTTGTCATATCTCAAAAAGCCTAAGCAAGAAATAAAGAAGAATAAAAAAGAAACAGAACAAGTTTTATACGATCGCCATATAAACGATATAGCGAAGTCAGGCTCGGATACAGAGGTAGGTTATAACCAATGGAGGAGAGTACACTAATTATCATATTACTTTATATGGAAACTAATCACTCTCCTTAAATAAGATAGCCTACCTCTCCTGTACCCGAGATTGGAGGTCACTTCTCGCTTCGCCATAATCACCCCAGGTGACAGTGAACCGAGTCATATATTAACCAATACTTAAGAACGGAAGTAAATTCTGAAAAATTGCCTACGCCCAGTAGGCACAAAACGTAGTTTGTACGTATTAAAACAACATTCTGCGCCACTGCGAGATGAAAATAAGTTAAAAAAATAACATAAATTACAAAAAGTTCGTCATAAGTTGAGATACTTGCCTTTTGATGAAATTCACTGACTTTCAATCAAAAGAAGAGATCTCATCTTTTTTGAGTAAGGGAGAACTACGGTAGATAAAAGTGTGAAACGGCTTTAAAAGTGTAAAACGGCTTTGATTTGAAACAATCTTCTTATGTATAGCAAATATTGTTAAAGAAAAACTAAATTAAATATTTGCAAAATTGATAAAAAATCTTCTAAATATTTGAAATCTGGCCTGTAATAACAAGACCATATCGACTGAGATCATCAACAACAAAAAAGTATTGTACAACATTGAGTAATTTAAGGGAGGAAGTTACCTACATGGATACCCCCCCCCCCGCATCCTTTTCTTCTGCTTGATTAAGTAGTCCGTTTTCTCTCAACGTATTATTTTACACGCAAAAGAGCTATATATTTGGAAACATGGTAAAAATAAACGAGAGGCCGAGTTTTTCCTGTTATCATTTTGTTTTTCATTTTTTGAAAGAAAATAATTTATGATGGAAACAGTTTATGTTTTTGTTACATTTTTCTTCTCAAACTCCTCCCTTTGAACTGTCTGAATCCCCATACTTGCGAGATTAAGTACGAAAATCACGTTTGATTCGCAAAATTCAGCGAATATGTAACTGGATTTCTCTAGAACGGGTCTAGAACAAAAAGTCGTGAAAATCTTCGTTGTAGAAGAAAGGAAATATTTCTTCAAATATTATATCTACCTTGCCACCCGTACTTTCCTGTAAAGAAAAGACAAAAGAAACCGAAAAATGGCTGTGATACTTCAGTAAAATATCAATTTTTCATCAAGTCAAGAGAACACACACCGTTTCCTTTCTTCAAGAATTTTTTTGTAACAACCAGAAGCACCCCATGATTTAAGATCATTTGGAAACTTCCCCAGTAGATAAAAGGCGTTTTCTTTTGAAAACACTGAACAAAAAGACTGTCTGCTGGGACTGAACTGAAGGCACATCATCTCAAAGTCATCGTCTCAAACCATAATACATCATAAAAGTTTTAAAATGGTATCTTTTAAACAGAAAATCGTGTGGCTTGAAAAGATATATGCCTCCGTTAGTCAATTTCAAAATAGATATCAATATGGTAAATACATTAACATCTTAAAATTTTTGTAGTGGATTAAATATTTTTTATTGATTTGTAGCTTTTCAAATCGTGTCAAGACAATTGTATGAAATAAATATACCTGTAGTTTAGATCTGTAAAATTTCGTAGAATGGGGCGTAAAATGCCTCTAATTACCGTAATACGGTAAACCAGTCCCGTAAATTTTGCTAACCGTATTTTTGAATTTATATATGTTTTCTTTCTCATAAATAGCTCAATTTCTAGTTTTACTGAAATACCCATAATTCCCATAAGAATCACCTCATCACGATTGAAAACGTTGTGTTTTACCGTCACCGTAAGAAGGTAACAATACCGAGTACCGTGTAAAGCTTGATCTTGCCGCGTGGAAAAAGGCAAAAAAGGCGCCGTATCATCAAGTATTTCCAATGCAAAGCTTTTTTTCCGCGGTGATGAAAAATTGATTGGTCTATTTGCACGCAGACCTTATAAATCCCTTCCAAAGTACTTTTTTGTTAAAAGATAATGAGAAAAAGTCTAGTCACAACAACAACAACAATAATTCGGATTGAAATAAACACAACAGATGGAACTGAAATGTTCATGCTCATCAAAAATTTAAGAGATCCATTAAGCCCCTTTTTTGACCATATTGTTCTTTTTAACTGGTTTTAAATGGGATTTTCCAGAAAAAATCCATATTCCCTTCACTGTTGAGGATTTTCTTAACACCAACCCCATGGATAACCGTACCAAAAATTTCGAGCCCTCTAGATATCCTTGGTCCTCAAATTTTTACCCCCTGGATATCCTAGGACAATGAAATTTTTGAATACCCCCAACCCTGGATAATCCTTGGTCTTCAGATTCTTACCCCTTGGATATCCTAGGATTTTGAAAATTTCGGACCCCCCCCCCTAGATATCCTACTTTTTCTGGGGAAGCCCAATTTTCAAAGGTTAAAATAAACAGGATTTTAAGCATTATTTTTTCGAATTATCTTTATTTCTTAAAATATAATAATACTTAACTGATTTAACTTTAAGCTTACACACCGCGGACATATTTGCTTCTCTCACCAGTCAGATTACTTTACGCGCATGCGTCGCAGAGATATCACAGCTTTGTTTCTACAGTGTTGTTGATCAAAACATAGCAAACAAAATCATGGCATTCATTTAGTATCCGAGATAAATCACGGCGACGAACAAATCTTTACACAGCCTATACACTATGCCTCCTATGGGCACATTTATACAGGCTAGTCCGTATAGTAGACACAAATATCTCTTTTGTAATAGAACGAGAATTTTCACGATTTCCCTTTCTAGAACAAAGGAGATGTTTATTCGCAGGTTGGTTAAGTCTACCTTGCTACCCGGACTAGCCTGTAAAAAAAAGTGCGCTATCAAGACCCGTTCATCGTCGTGATTTATCTCGGGTATTTTACCTCGCTGTCTCAAAAAATAGCAATGCCAAAACCCAATTTAACAAACAGTGAATGTTTTTTTCTCCTAATTAACATATCACCAATCTTTCAGCCACATCCAGGGCTAGTTAATGAAAGATTTCATCAAGTATTTTAATCAAACCAGCTTGGAGTCCACAAAGGAAAAAAATAAGAATGTTTCCCTTTTTCATTTCCGACCCCTGTAGACATAATTTTTTCTTTGAAATTTCTTTTTTTCCAAATATCTAAATATTTTTGTTAATAAACTAACTGCGACAAAAATATCAACACCAACACAGAAAAACATGGAAGTTCTTGAGCGAATAACTCCGCCCCACTCCCACAATTTTCTTCCAATCTTTATTTTTGTAACTGAGCTTATTGTCATGTAGGATAGCACAAAAAAATGTATTTTTGTGAGAAAAAAAGGGAGCTCACGTATTCATGTATGGGAACTGTTAGAACCTAGTCAGAAAACAAAACAAACAAAAAAACAAAGCAAAAAATGACCTAGTTCTAATGTTCTGATAGTACTCGCATTCCCAGTATCTAAATTTCAAAGATCATAAAATTATTTTGTGTGAGTCGTTTTAATTTGACTCATTAATTTCTTCTTAATCATCTCAACATTAAAAATATCTGCCTACAAATAAAATTCTAAAGCAGGCAGACGGAATTTTTCTCTAAATTAAGATTCTTCCTTTTTCATTTCCATCACATTACAATGCTATTAGATCCTGATTGTAATAAGTTTCACTAAACTTTTATAAATAAATAGAATATAAAAATCTCAGTTGTTTCAATTTCGAATATTTCGTAAGCGGTTTCCATTTCAACAAGACGATGTGATTTAAAATAGGATATTTAGAGAAATAGATTTCATATTTCATTTTGCCTCTTTTTAATTTTCAATAAACCAGATAAAAGTTTTTCTACCCTGAGTATATCTCGCACGTTTTCTGCGACTATTATCCGGTTTGCCGTAAATTTCCCGTGAAGTTGTCCCTGCAAGTGAAGTGTTCGCCACGCTTGTTTACGCTTAGTTTAAAAAATCTAAAATTCGAAATTGCGAATGGCGGAGCAGACCTCTACAGAAATGAATTTTTGAGTTTTCTGTAGATATAGGATCTGTGCTTTTCGTCCAAAAGTTTGAAATAAAAATAATTTTCTTTCAAATAGCAAATATAATCATACTTAATGCTTAATGGAAAGAAGTAGTCTGTTGAGAAAGAAATTATGTTGGCAAATGGTATCTTGAACTTACTTTGGAAGCCTTAGACGGCCAATAACGTAGACATACAGTGTCAACCTCTGGGATGATAAACTTAATGACACTATAGACAACGATTGGCCTCCTCTTGGAAATATCCATTTTACCTGATACACCGTCTTAAGTTTTAATGAAAAACATGAGAACTGAGAAAAGAGCTTTCCAACAATACCAAAGTTAACTTTCATACTGACTCAGAAATAACCGTTTAAAGATTACTCTACTTCAAAACATATTCTATCACACACAGTAAGGAAAATAAGCTGAAAAATAATTTTTTGTGTGAAATATACAGTGTTTTCCCTGTCAAAATATTTTGAATTGTAAAAAGAAACTTTTTTGCAAAATGTGATGTTATTTTTAGGCGCACCTTGTTCTGGTAGAAACATTTTCTTATAAGAAGAAATAAATGCTCTTATCGAAATGGCCGTCCCTTATTTTTCATTTTTGATGGGAACAAGACATATAGACATTTAGATTGCTATCAGGGATGAATGAGGATGAGTTCATTGTGTGTTTTTGTGCGATGTAAAATGTTCATCATCATATTAAAATCAAATTCATCAAGTAAACCAATTTTCTTATAAAACTTAAATATCAATGGAAAAAAACTTTTGCGAAAAGGAACAAATTTTATTTTCAAAATAAATCTTAGCCATTTAAAGTTTTGAAAATTTTCAAAATCGTATCCGCTGTCCCGTGAATATAAGTTTTTCTAAAAAGATTTTGTTTTTAATATATCCTACCGACCTAGGTCCTCCATTTTAACACCTGTTTATTTACCTGTATCTGAGCCCCAGAGTGGGTACCAAGCCTCAATATGGGGTAAAGGTGCAAATTTCCGAAACATTTGGGTTGTGTCAAATAATAATGTTTTTCCAGTGGGGTCATACGAAAAATAAAACAAAATAAAGTTTCAAAAATTGTAGATGATATGAATCAAACACTCTCTGGAAGATCCAAGAATTCCTGAATCACCCCTGTCTCAATACTTCAGTGAAGATTCAATGTCAACTGCGGTTACCATATAAAAGAATCCATCTTCCTACTGGGTGCACCCATAATAATTAAAAACACACTGGTCTGGAAATATATTGATATATCTTTTTGTCAGCTTTTCCTTTGTTTAAAACAAAAGTCAAATGTCAATTTGCTCTCTTATTGATCACGTTACCAATATCTTTTCTTGGCATTGGTCTATTTTTTGATCACATGATCAGAAAGTGAGCAAAACAAACCAATTTGTGTACGCAAGTTCAAAATGTAAACAAAAGATATATACAAAAGACTTCCAGACCAGGTTTTCTATACTGATTATGGTGCAACACCTACTACCCTCCTCATGGTTGAAAAACCGCCTCTTAAAGTCCGCACATAGGCACATACCCAGCGATCTTCTTTTCCAAAGTAGCTGGCCCATGTTGTTGAACCGGATCATATTTTGTTATTGTCGAAATATCGATGAAAAACAGAACGTTTTAAATTTTAGGACAAAGTTTTTGTGCAGAAGGTTATTTCCCATGAAGAAATGGCCCCCCTCTCTCTCTCTCTTTTCCAAATTACGTTATAGAGAGGATCAAAATAGAAAGCTTGACGAAAAAGAAAGACGAAAAATAACTTATTTTGATCACGTACTATAACAATTCACTTTCAAAGATCAGAATCCAATATACCAACCACCCCTCACTCTTTTACTCACACACCAATTAAACGAATCATCAAAAACAGCAACAGCGTCTTTATTAAACTGACAATAAATTGTAGATATGATCATTAGCATTACTGTCTGTCTCATTTAATTGATTATTAAGCCCCTCTAATTAAATGAGCATTGTGAAACAATAGGACACAAAAATGATGGGAAAATTAGATGACATCTTCCCTTGGCATAGATTTTTCATTTCCTCTAAAAATACCACGTTGTCACGCCACCTTGTCTAAAACGGGCGGCTCCGATGGGGCCCTTAAAGAAAGAGGAGACTCTCAGCTATCAAACCTCTAATTCCTTCTGGTACAAGAGATATTGGCGTTTAAAGTTTGTCCTAGCTCATTTTAACAAAAAAGGCCTCGGCACGGAAAGGGTCAAGGGTCAAGGGTCAAGGATAGTTACACCTTTAATTAGTTAGAACAAGAAATTTAAAATTGATTTTCTCAAAGGTGTTCATAATTCCAGGTCCGAATTTTTTGAAAATTAGTTGAACAATAGTCTCTCTAAGGGTCGTAAAATTGGAAATACATCGTCAACATTTTCAAAAATTGAGTCATCTTTAAAGGTCGATTTTCAAACTTCGGCTAGGACATACCCGTCACACTTTACCCCCGGGGGTAAAAAACACTCCCTTTTTTAACATTTTTCTTGATTGCGCTGCGAATTTGCAACAAAGTAGTAAATCTTTAATTAAAAATTTCTTGTTAGAAGAAATTTTTCTTAAAACGATGCGCTTTCTTATTTTCTTCCTCCTCCTCCTCCTCCTTTTCTCCAGTGCTCGGCTTTTTCCGCCCACCACCCATTTACGCCATAGACTGTATCAAACTGTGTCTTGTATTTCGAATGAATATCGGCCGAGC
>JAUJPO010063857.1:0-12726 GCA_032270745.1 Tiaropsis multicirrata | reverse complement strand
GGGGCTGTTATAAATTTCGTTCTAGTCCTGAAGTTGAATGTTTAAGTTAAATGAATTTTTCTCAACATACAACAAGCCCTGCCATCATCTATCTGCATATGGGATTGTCCGACGGAAAAGTCGCTCGAAAAGCCCCATTTATTTCGTCCTAGTGGGAAAATAGGAGGTTCTCTCTCACCCCAGTCGTAGTTTGGATAAAATAAAGAAATAGATAAGCACCCTACGTACTGAAAATAAAATGAAAGAAGAAAGTTACGGCCCAACTTCAAAAACATTACTGATACACTCCTGTGTATGTGATTCACTGAGATCCGCAAAAACGTAAATTCTCTCTCACCCTAAAGGTATACCAGAGATATACAAAGAGCTACTGCACTGAAAATATAATGAAAGATCTTTTCGACCCCTCTAGAAAAACATTTCTTAGCGGGTTAAAAAGATTTGACTTTCACTCAATATTGAGCTTTTGGTATTTACCCCAACTAGGGCACAGAGATGGGTGTAATAACTAACCCAACCCAAGTTTTTTGCTTTCACTTGAGCACATAGACAGAGATGCAATAACCGCTTTTTTGCCATTCTATAAGCCAGTGTAACATCCATCTTTTATGCCTCAACAGACCTGGTGACTGACCCAACCGACCAGGTGACTGATTTAACAGACCAGGTGACTGACTCAACAGACCAGATGACTGATTCAACAGACCAGGTGACTGACTCAACAGACCAGGCGACTGACTCAACAGACCTGGTGACTGACCCAACCGACCAGGTAACTGACTCAACAGACCTGGTGACTGATCCAACAGGCCAGGTGACTGATTCAACAGACCAGGCGACTGACTCAACAGACCAGGCCACTGACTCAACAGACCAGGTGACTGACTCAACAGACCAGGTGACTGTCTCAATAGACCAGGTGACTGACTCAACAGACCAGGCGACTGACTCAACAGACCAGGTGACTGGCTCAACAGACCAGGCCACTGACTCAACTCTGCATGATCTAAAAGATGATTAAAAATGGCGTGCTTTATTATATAGTGGAAAGTTATCTACTCTTTTTTGACGTTTGACGTTGTCTTAACGCATATATAACGGCGTTGTTTGGACGTTGAAACAATGTTTGAGAAACGTTCCGTTTTCTTTCTTTGCTGGGTTTGCTGTGAAGAATAAATAGTTAACTTTGTGATGAATCTCTCTAATGTTTTTATCTTTATTCTTTTGATATATACTTTAAATGCTTTATGTAAAAAAATGTCTCTACTTTTATAATTGATAGATAATTCGTAGATTTAGTGAGTCAGCCAGCCAGATAAAATCATTCGCTGGTGGTTTTAATGTTACGAAAGTAAATTTCTTATCACCATTATATTAATATTCACATCTAAACTAGTAGACTAACTTAAATTATGGCGTCAGATCAGTGTCAAAAGTCAAAACGGCAAGTCGGAAAGGCAGTTTGGCAAGACGGAATGGCAATTTGGCAAGACGGAATGGCAATTTGTCAAGTCGGAAAGGCAATTTGGCAAGTCGGAAAGGCAGTTTGACAAGTCGGAAAGGCAAAACGGAAATTTGGAAAGGCAGTTTGACAGTTTGGCAATTCGGAAAGGTAGTTCGGCAAGTCGGAAAGGCAAAACGGCAATTTGGAAAGGCAGTTTGGCAGTTTGGCAATTCGGAAAGGCAGTTCGGCAAGTCGGAAAGGCAGTTTGGCTTGTCGTCCAAATAGAGCCCTAAGATCGTGTAGAACGGCCTTAAAAGTCACGTGACTTTAAAAATTGTAAACAAAGATGGCGGAACAAAATGTTTCCAATCATATTTTGGATCTCATTCAATTTTGCTCTAGACATTTGCAGGAAGGGAGAGATTATGATTTCCTAAGCTATAGACTAGAACGAATCATTACTATAACTGAGCAAGCTATGGCTGTACCAGATTTGGTTTTTCCAGAGCATCTCGTTGCTGTATTAAGTATTAAGAGAGGCTTTGACTGTGTTAAGAATACATCAACAAGTGCAAGTGGAAATGAATTCCACCACAGACACAGCGATTGGGAGACAGCAATTTGTTCAAGGTGGCAGTGGTCGGCCACATTATTATATTTCCGAAGATGTTTTAAGACACAATATTGAACTTGGATTTACAGGGGAACAAATTGCTTTCATGTTGAACGTCAGCAGAAGCACAATATGTAGAAGACTCCAAGAATATGGACTTTCAACGAAAAGCAATACTTCCAATCTAACAGATGCTGTTTTCTTTGGGAATCAAGCTTTTCTGGGAGAGAGTAAGAGCATCCATGTTTAGGGTAGACCCTGATGCTTTACTACAAATACAAAGGACACTAAATTTAAGGTTAATTAATCGAAGAGTTTACTCAGTCCCAGGTTCTTTATCATTGTGGCATTTAGATGGTAATCACAAATTAATACGCTGGGGATTTGTTGTACACGGATGCATAGATATCGAGAAAGATAATGTTTTTGAAATGCAGCAACAACAATGAAGCTGCTACTGTTTTAAGTTTATTTGCAGCCGCGTGCACATGCAATGGTAGAAGCTTCTTGTAAATTCTGCACGAAAATAATTGTTAGTTTTAAGCGCTCCATACTTTTTGCCAAAACGGCCCTACCTTTTTGCCAAAACGTTTTGGCAACCATGTGATTTAATAATTTTTTTCTGCGACATAGACTTGGATTATTTTAAACAGAGATTTATAACTGCAAGAAAAATAACTTTGCCCTTTTTACTCCTAATGGTTTCTAGTATTGAAGAAAATGGTTTCCTGCTGGCTTTGTTGACAAATAGAAACTGCTTGCTGCCCTTTCCTTCAATGCATGTTATGTATGAAGAGCACGATGAAGAATATCAAATGAATCCATTTAATGGTTTCAAAACTATATTTGATTACTAATTCATATCGCAAATTTATCGTCAAATTTTCTTTATCAAAATTAAACATATTTTGATATGCGATTTTTATACTGGGCTGTTCTGTAGGTTAGAGAAGAAGAGTTTATTTTCAATGTCTTGAATTACAAATACTTTACAAATTCATACGCGGTAGGGCATTTTGAAATGGAATACTCGGCCCGTTGTGTTTGGTGCACAGGCCGCTAACCGTCAAAATGACGACATTTTCAAAGAAAGAACGATTATGTATAATTTTGTTGGTGCATGTTGTATTTTTCTCGTTAATCGTATGGAGAATGTTGATCAATCTTAACGAAGCTGGATACGAATTCAAAGATTCAAAGTATACGATCGGTGTTTTTTTATCAGGCATTGGCGGCATTGCATTGTTGGCTTCGTCTCCCATCATTTACAAAGAAGGGTGAGTATTACGCCGATGAGTAAAATCACTCGAGAACTTTTTTTATTCCCGTCATCACGTCAATGTCGTCGATTATGGTAGCCAGCGGGGTATCTAGGAAATTGAGTCACAAATATCTAGGCGCCGATGTCGGGCGCTTTTAGTGGGGGAACACTCTTATATACACTATTACTACAAAGCCACCATGAAAATCAAAACCCAAAATATGATTCATCAGTACAATCAAAGCCAAGAAAGATTGTGTATAACTATTTAATTTTTTAGTTTGGTTCAAAAGAGTTAGATATAGTCAAGGGTAGTTTTACTGTATGCAATCTTTCTTGGTTGTGATTGTCTTAATTTGGGTTTTAATTATTCTTTTATTCCCCAATTCCTCATCTTTTGTATTTGTCAAAAAAGTTTTAAAATGTTTTATAAATCTTTTAAGACACGATAAAGAGTTTGCTCTCACCCTAGACCAGACTGTCTTAATCAAACTAATCGAACGAGTTTTTTAGTTGAACTTTGCGTCAAACTTAATCGAACTTTGTCAGTCTAGATGCCATTTTGATGACCTTCCAAGATCTTGTGAATGTTGATGTATGAAAACGAAAGTAGAATTCAATGCCGTTCTAGTATATCAATCAAACAAAATTTGTGAAAACGGCAAAATCCAAGCAATTAAAAAGCAGTGGGAAAGCTAAACAAGTGCGTAATTAGCATGCTTTTATTTGGCTGATCTTGAGAGATCAAGAAACAAAACAAAATGAAGATGAGCTGAAGTAGACATTTTATGACTTTAACTCTCATGTCTTTTTTTTAATTGTATTGGAGTAATCTGATATTATGTTCACTCTTGTTTTGGTTTTGATGTGTGATTGATAAGCTTGGTGAAATCATCAAAACAAACTTGTTGTCAAAATGAAGACCAGAAATTTGGTTATCCCATGTTTGACTGGAGGTTCCAAAGTTACCCCATTTCACGGTACCTACTGCGATATCAATGTACACGTGCATGCTTACCTATCACCTACGCTACGTTACACAAACAGTTTAGAACAATCACCCGATTAGGACACCATGTTGGTGTCCTAAATAGGAAGGACATTCTGAAAATTGAATCAAGATTTTTGACAGTTAAGAGAAAAATCCACAAGCTAAAAAGCTATGGGTCATTCCAGAAAATTTGAAATACTGTCAGCTTGGCCAATCCTGACCACTCCTTTCTAATCCTGACCCACTCTTCATGAGGGAAACTTTGCTTGTGGTGTATTTGTTGAATTACAAAAAGCCTTTGATACTGTGCATTCCATCTTAACCTCTAAACTAAATCACCATGGTATTCGTGGAAATGCTAACAACTGGTTCAAGTCCTACTTGTTTAACAGGTCTCAATTTGTTTCAATCTCTTCCTCAAAGTCCACTATTAAAACAATCCCTCATGGAGTTCCCCTAGGTTCTGTCTTAGGACCTCTTCTTTTCCTAATCTATATAAATGATATCCGAAGGGCTATCTTTTCTAGTGAAACCTTCCATTTTGCTGATGGCACTCACCTCTTGCATTTAACTCTGATCTTCTCTCCTTGTGTAATCGTGTTAATCGTGATGGCTCAAAGCCAACAAATTTTTTTTTTCTCTTTGCTTTCAACAAAACTATTATTTCAAAACTTAACATTATATCTCAACAAAAACTCTTATCATTGTTTATCATACTCTTTTTGATTCTCACCTTCAATATGACTGTCAGCTATGGGGACTAAACGAAAACACTATATCTAGACCTATCTTTATTCTTCAGAAGAAAGCTCTACACCTTATCACTTTTAATAATCTTCATTGTCCTTCTTCTCTGCTTTTCTTAGACTTGGAAATTCTCAAAGTTTTTGACTTAGTCAAGTGTTTTAACATTTCTTTTGTTTACAAATTTTTGAACAACAGCTTTCCATCTGATCTTTTAGACTTTTTTAAGTTCAGACAGCCTGATGGTGACGGTAATCAGGGTACTAGAGGCGCAGGTATGAAACTCCTATTTGTTCCAACTTATAACACCATTACGTTTGGCATTAAGGACTGTCTTTACCCTTGGAATGTAAAAAAATGAAGAAAAAAAATTCTTTGATAATTATATGTACTGTAATTTTCTATTTCCTTTTTGCATTTTTTTAAACAACTACTTTTTTGTTTACCAACCAATTTTAGAGTGAGTAAATATAAGAAACTTTTTTGCTAATCAATTATCTCGATAACTTTTTTGACCATACCTTCCAACCTTAAAAAAGTTCCTCATGCCACTACGTTTTGGCAAATTTGATGCGGTTTTTTTTATCTGACAGAAAAAATAATTTTCTAAAATAGATTGCTCATTTTTTTGAAAATTATTGTTCGAAAAGTGTAAAAATACGTCAAAAAAGGTGTATTAAATTTACACAATTAATTTCAAAATTGCACTCTTTTAAGAGTTTTACGATATTATCAATGATCATAATGGCTTGAAATATAAAACAATAATATGAAAAGCAGCAATTTTTGGCAATTTTTCAAAAAGAAATTCTGTAAAAACATCAAAAAATGCCTAATTTAACCCCTTTTTGACGTATTTTTGCATTTTTACTTAAAAAACTTATAACTTGGTAAATACTGTACTGAATTTGAAAATTTATACCTCAAAAGTTAAGTTAGACTTTCCTTTCTCTAATGAAATAAAA
The DNA here is from genome assembly GCA_032270745.1 of Tiaropsis multicirrata. Lineage (NCBI taxonomy): Eukaryota > Metazoa > Cnidaria > Hydrozoa > Leptothecata > Tiaropsidae > Tiaropsis > Tiaropsis multicirrata. The sequence continues at coordinate 6,708 of JAUJPO010063857.1, read as the reverse complement.
ATAATAATCAAAAAAACTTTTTAGGCTCCGCAATATAAATTCAAAGTTGAAAAGTAGTGAGATCACTGAAAAAAAGATTTATATCATAGATTTATGATTCGTGACTAGAGTAAGCAATAGGCAACTACTTGAAATAAATAACTATAAAATATGTAGTTTTCGTACAAAATAGTAACGTGAATCTGAAAACAAAGGACACAAAAGGCTGGAATTGTAACTGTAATTAAAATGTGGACCAAGTCCGAATAAAAACTCGAACGTACTGAAAGGTATTCAGATTTTATCATCTTATCGGTGAATCCTGAAGAATTGCTGAGTGAAAAATCTTCATTTTATCCTTAAAATGTTCGCTGAAGGTTTAGAAAAGGTTTAGAAAAGCTACTTTCTTTATCAGTGAATAAAAAAATAAATAGGGCCTAATACACCTTTTTTGACGTATTTTTACACTTTTCGAACAATAATTCTTTTCTTAAAAAGCTTATAACTTGGTGAATACTGAACCAAATTTAAAAAGTTATACCTCAAAGTTTAAGTTAGACTTTCCTATCTCTAATGAAATGAAATTACTGCCCCCTTGAAATCCAAAAAAATTAATAAATACCCTGAGCGTTTTTTCAAAGTAATACAGTATTTCTATGTTTTAACTCTCATCTCACTCTCATTAATTAGCAAGATAGAAACTGCTCAAAATAACAAGACAGTCACCAGCTGTGAGAAACTTTTGTCCAAGTGTCTATCTTACCCATATCTACCTATCTACAGCTCTGTAAATTTACCGCCTCTGGTAAAGTCGTAAAATCTCTACTTCAACTCATCGTCATTTTGTTTTGTTTCTTGATCTCTCAAAATCAACAAAATAAATGCACCCTGTGCACCACTCGATCTCTTAACTACGGTACGCTTGGATAAACATTTGGGTGCCAAAATTAGACCCTCTTACAGTACTGGGGTACAGTCTAGTATATGCACTCCGTCATAAAGACTTCTCCACCATAAAGACTAATATTATTAAAAAGTTGATTATCTCCTTAATGAACTGGTAATAAAAAAAAATTTAATCAATGAGATAAATAATTTTTTACTAATTATTCTCTATGGTGGAGTGCAGACTAGACTGTACTCCAGTACAGACTGTCATATTTGGGTCACAGTTTCTACACAGACTTATCTTGTTAGGCAAATCATTAACTACGAATCTCTTGAATTGCTTTTCAGTAATTGAGTCAGCAAACAAATTGGCAACATGGAATGTGTCAGATTCTGTATGTCATACACCAGAAGAAATGCCACACATGATGACTAGAAGGTCTCGCTCGCTTGATATGTAAGTTTTAAATTAATTTGCTTTTTATTTCTCTTCAGTCAAGTCAGTTTGTATCGTATACGCTTAGGTAACAAATAAAAAGCCCCTCCCTTCTTGTAAATTTTTCGTTTTTTCCAACCCCCCCCCCCCCGGACCTTAGTGGGAATTCTTTTTTTGGAAGTTTTATTATTTTTATATTTGTTAATTCTTTTTTTCTATAATTGTTTTCAAACCTATTAATATTCTTAAAAAGAGTGCATTTTGGAAATTGCTTAAATTTAATACTGCTTTTGACTTATTTTGCACTTTTTTAAAAGTGATTTTTTATTTTTGTTGGTCACATGGTACATTTTTACAATATAATCCCTATTTGATATATGTTGACTCGTAATCTGACTCTCAAAAATTTGTTCAATTTGTCTTATTATTTTTCCTGTGCCTGGTATTATGTTCGTATCCCTTCTGCTGTATTAACATGAATGAAATAATTACAACTTGTTAAAAAATAGTAAAACTTTTAATAATTTAAAGACAACACAATAATCATAAATAAAATTGAACGCTCTTTTTAAAAAAGTTGATATTCACAGTTTATTGATTTCGTGAAAGTTAAACACACCAGGAGTCTTTTTTTTATTTGGAAACTGTTAAAACTGTAACTAATGGTAACTGAAAAAATCACTGGGTTACTGAAAAATAGGTGAAGCTTGTGAGGATTTGTTTTATAAATATTGTTTGCTTGCTGGTCTGTTTGTCGAGAGGGCTAGGCTACCATTATTAAAAAATCATTCAGTACACCATTCATTTTCTATTTCAAAAAAAAAAGAAATGGGGTTTGGTGTGAAAGAGAACTATATCAATAATTTAAAATTTATTTCCTAATGTTTCTTTTCTTTTTTCTTCTATATATCGACATTAGTCTCAATGAATATATATAATATTTCTTTCTATACGTTTTTCATTTCTTTCTCTATATCTTTCAATACACCCAACCAATGGCATCATTTTCTCCGTGTTTCTTTCTATGTTCCGTTGTTGAGAATATAATAATCAATCTTATTACACACATTTGTATAGAGTAATGTGTTACTGTATTTTCTCTCGCTACTTGGAAACCATTTTTAATACATAACTATAAACCCTTTATCTTTTTTTTAAATATAAAATGGTGTGTATAGTTATTATTTATATGTACGAATAAGGTTATGCTGTGACCTAGATTTCAAGTCATTGACAAAGAGAAAGGCTTTTATAAACTGAAAGTGTTATATATTTGGAAGTTCATCGTGGCTTTGATCACAAGATTTAACGTTTGGCTATGACTGTTTCGAGAGATTCTTCTCCCATCATCAGTAGCCAAATATTAAATTTTGTGATCCAAGTCACGATAAACTTACAATATATCTAGTACTAAACTCAATCAATTTAAATTAATGAAAGTATTATTACTGCCAGTAAATCGAAGGTTTTGTCTGTGAAATCCATTAAATACCTCTTTTTGTATTTGATTCCGTTATTGTAGAGAATCCTTTTTATCTAGTTACTGTATTATGGCTAGTTTTTATTAAAATAAAGAGAAATTGTTTTTTTTTTGAAGCGTTGGTTTTGATTGAAGAGCCAATCTATGTTGTAATACAGTTTTGATTAGTAGAAGTATACCTCCTTAAAATTGTTTTGTGTTTTGTTTAGTTTTTGTGAGATTATCTTATTTCTGGAGTATGGTTAAAAGGGACTTTGTTTTAGATTTCTAAGAGGGCGATATTATTGAGAAAGCTAATATTACTTTGTTTGTTTGATGATTGATTGTACATGCACGAGACACGAAAACAGGTGTATATTAGAATTGTTTGATATCAGATAGTTAGATGTGTGAGTTTTGGGTGATCACTATATCTTGTAACTCTTTGCTTTTTTTGAAACTGTATTGTACAACGTCGGACAAAAGATTGTTGTAGACTTTTTTTAAATAGCAGAAAATCTGCAAAACACGTATAACTTCCCCCCTTAACCCCCACTCAATGCTTTTGAAATTAGTCTGTTGGCATCTGGTAGCAGTAGTTGACCTTATTTACATCAACTTTGAAGGAAGAAGCAGATTTCTAAATTCTACGGACCTTTTATCCAGCATTGTGATGTCACCTGTTATTCTGTTCCACATTATCAGTTTTTATTAAAAGACATAGATACTTGTTGAAAAAAAGTTCTCAAGTCACAAGTATTTTCTTAAGTGTTAACTTTAACATATCGAGATTTCACATGAATGGAAAAAAATGAGCCAGATTTATATTTTTAATTCCTTTCACGTACTTTATAACGTCTTTTCCCAAATTTTCTAGCTTGTCCTGGCTTTTTAAAATAGAAAGCTAATTCAGGGTGGTTCTGGTGGCTATTGAATTTAATTGAACAATCAATGTTTGCTTCGATTTTCAACAAAAAAAAAGAAATTGGAAGTTGTATCAAATAAGAGAAATTGTCGAATTAAAAATATTAATTATATTGCGAAAGTCTTATAACCTGTTTCTAGAATCATATTTTCATATAACGCGTGTATCTAAAAAGAAAAAAAAGGATAAAAAAACAATGAATGCCATGCCTTTAGAGGGGATTACATTGAAATTTATTGATAATATACGAAGATACTAAGGTTGTGGACCTGCCAATTGAGACTACTCAAGTTTTCCGTAATAAAGTCTCTTAAAATGAGTTGGAAGAACGAGAAGCATCAAGAAAAGAATTTGCCTCTTTTATTCAAGTTATCTTTAGAGACTTTAGTACTAAAAAACGACATGGTCTCAAATTGGAAAATGAATCATATAATGTACTTTTTTCTTCCTGCTTCTCTGCAGACATGTGGTGGGTGAGAGTAAGAAGGTAGTTCATTTCCTTTAAGGATATATTCAGCATTATAGACGGGTGAGTCATATCCTCATATGGAAGTCAACTGTGAGACATTAATGAAAACTTTATGGGCGTTTTAAATCTAAGTCTTAGTTTTGAAAATATCAATAAAAGATATCAAAATACACATACAGTTCTATTTGAATTTGACTTTCCCTTCACCACAAACATTTACTAAATTTTCTAGAGGAAAAACATGTCCTAGATTGATTAGATTTGATTCTCATTTTGATGCACCAACAACAGCTGGCCTTTTCCACTAAATTTCTCTAGTCCCTTAAAGTTTGTGGTTTCAATATCCATCTTCAACTTTTCATTATTTTTCTATTCATATATTTTGCGGGCTTTTTTTGGACCTTTTTTCTCACTTCTCTGTCTAAAGAATCATAATAGAGAAGGCTTGTTCTTTTGATAAATGATATGGGTACATGTTTTTACCACTATAGCCCAACAAGGAAAATATATATATTGTTTCTTCTTCAAATTATTTTTTCTGAAAACAATATGGTACAGTTATGATGAAATTTCTTTTTAAAGATTTAAAATGTCTAATTTTGTAAAAAGTTAAACCTAATGCACTCTTTTTATTTTATAAGAACAATTTCATAAGAACATCGAGCTTCAGATTTGGTGGTCAATTTTGCCAAAAACTATGAAGAACTCACAATCTGAGCATGGGAGTTTTCCTAATGAAAGCTTGACCAAGGGAAGTATTTTAGGCTTATAATTAATGGTGGGTTGGGGTTGGAAATGTGGAAAAGAATTTGGATCAAAGTTAAGAACATCCGAGCATCGGCCGAAATTTACTGGTTCTTATAAATTAAAAAGAGTGTAGTATCATAAGTCTTGTTATGGATTTTTAGCTGTTTTTCTTTTGGTAATCTCCATTTGGGTCTGTTTAAAAAATGGTAATACCGTCTGACACTAAATCTGTTTTAAAAAAGATTGTTACTAAAAACAAGTAGAAACCAGGATGATACTAAAGAAACAAAAAGTTTATAGGCGATACTGCCCTTGTTTCTACATAGAGCAATTTTTAATTTTCAGTGTCGGACAGAAGCGACCATTTTTCAAACAGACCTATTTATAGGTTATTTCTTTGGCCAAACTATCGGATATAGTCTAAACCAAAATGTTGATATCTAGGAACCTAAACCAATTTAAAATAAGGGCCCACTTTGCTATTGTATATTGTTTTAGGAGAGAGTCGTTTTCCGTGTCTAAAAAAAACTTTTTTATTGCTGATCCTTTCGTGTTGTTGTGTTGCGGTTCAATTAAGGTTCCGTTGGACAATATTTGCTTTTTCCTACCCTTTTGTAGATTGCCATGTCTACTATTGTAAATAAATGCATCATCATCATTATTATCTCTCCTGTAAAGTTTTTAACTTTTCTGTCCTTATTTTGGTCTTTCTAAAATATTTGATACTCTGTTAGTGCATGATAATGGCTGAGTTTTATATCTTGTATCTTAAAAAGAGTGTGAAGATTGTCGCGAGGACGGCATTAAAAACTATCATGAAAAATACCTTTGTCGTTTCTTTTCTATTGTTGCAGAAGAGGTATTGAGACAGACAATTTATGTGAGAGTAATAAAAGTTATTGATCCTTCCACGAGACATGAGAAAACATAACTGCAGTATAATATACGTGGCTCTTCTTTCTAGCTACAATCAGAAGTTATTGCGGATAAGTTTAAATGAGAAATTTTCACAGTTTCGCTTATCTTGACGTTGAAATATTTCCCTTTTTAAAATTTAATCTTTCTTACAGTGATGATGATAAAAAATATTTGAAAAATGGATTATTATTGATTAGCTAACGTAAAAAGAGAGAAATGTAAAAACATTTAAAAACTTCTACCGCTATTGGGTTTGATTTTCTTTCGATGCTGGTACATCGACCTCCATCTACATGGATGTACGGTGCTAGTAGAAACTTGTCCACCGCTGGTAGCAGTCGAATCGGTTCTGCAAAATACATTTCGCGAAATGCTGGTATTGATTTCAATCAAAATGAAGCTAAACATAAAAGCTATCCGTCATTGATTTTACAAGGGTACATCTTTTTTTGTAGAACTCTTCTAAAGTTAAAGAACCTTCTCATTACTAATCATTAGCGACGTTAAGGGCCTGACCATAGTGAATTTTCGTAATTTGTTATGTATTAAATGTTAATTTGTACGTTATATAGGCCATTAAAAAGTATATTGTGTAATACATTTTCTGTTAGGCCAATCATTTCTACTTCTACAATATAAAAATCGCAACGAAAAAATTTGATGAAGAAGAAATTAAAGACTTTTGCAGAGAAGAGTATTTCAACTTTGAGGACCTTATTCTTGGTGAAAAATGAACATTTTAAATTTCTTTTTGGTTCAGATGACTTGTCTTCTTTGGAACTAAAAAAATAGATGCGCGGCAAATTTTTGTAACAGCTTCTTTGTCTCAAAATCTTGAAAATAGTGGTTTTTCATCAGTTTTTCACTCATAATTTTCAGTCATAACT
>JAUJPO010063846.1:0-12730 GCA_032270745.1 Tiaropsis multicirrata | reverse complement strand
CAATAGAAAAGACAAAGGAAGCAGTCCTTTAATGAATTCTCGTTCATCATCCAGCTTCGCTATTACATATTCCTGGTCTTATCTAATAGACACGGAACAATGTTTTAACGTCCAAACAACGTTGTTTTAACGCCAGTACGTTATTTGGACGTTGAAACAATGTTGAAACAACGTTGTGTGTCTGCTATTGGTAATATTACGAAGATTCATCAAACACTTGGTAAAGGTTATGACTTCCTAACAGCGGGAGTCAGAAGAACATTTTATTTTTTGACGAACGGGGTCTTAACAGCCTATACTTTAGGTAGCGCACATTTCGACAGACTAGTCTGTGTAGCAACGTAGACTTAATCTGCGAATAAATAACTATTTTTTTCTAGAACGAAAAAATCGTGAAAACTTTTGTTGTAGAACAAAGGGGAATATTTATCTCTACCACGGGCTAGCTTGTAGAAAGTGTGCTATCTAGACCATAAGCTGTAAATACCATGTTCGTAGCCTGGCGTGATTTATCTCGGGAACTTTTAAACCGCTCTCTAAAATTTGATTATCAAGAAAAATTCAAGAAGAGAAATGTATATAATATACCTGATCAGCGATATTTTGTTCTGAGCTGAACTCTACTCGCGTCGAAGTGGGTGTGAAGCTGATATGAATAGACCATTGAATGCGCTGACCCGGTACAGAAATACAAGGTTCAAGCAGAGTCTCATCAAAAGGCAGTCCTTGGCACTGATGACAATGGAGGTTCTGGTAACCACCGTAAGAGCCTTTGTACTGATGGCAATATGAGCTTGGATCTTGACATTCTCGCTTCAGCATTTTTCTGGTATTGCATTTCAGTTCATTTAATCTGCTTTGGGGAGCTAGTGGAGAGGGGTTGATGTCAGCCAGACATTCTTGGTATCGGTTTATGGCGTCTATAGCTTTGACTTGTTTCGGTGGAGTTGCTATGGTCGTCCCACCAGTTGTAATTGTAGAGGGCTTTTGGGTTGTCAACATACCTGGAGGCTTGGGCGGTGTCCATTCTGATGAAGGCGGTTCGGTGGCGGTAATATTTGGAAAAAATGGCGGCTTTGGAGCAGTAAGTTCTGATTGAGTTGGCAGGTTAGGCGGAACAGTGATTTCTGGTTGGGGCGGGCCAGGTGGAAATGGCGGAGCAGTGAGTTCCGGTTGTGGCGGGCCTGGCGGCAAAGAAGGAGCAGTGAATTCTGGTTGTGGCGGAAACGGTGGAAAGGTTACAGTTGGTTGTTGTGTTGTTAATAATTCGTTCGTGCATTGTATTGTTAAATTCAAATTAACAAAACTCTCCACGTTGTTGCACATAGCACAATATTTGTTCTTGAAAATATAGAATCGATCATCAATCACTGGAAGTCTCTCAACATCTGGTAGATTTGAATCGTATATACACTTCAATTGGTGATCAGATGACTCCAAAAACGGACATGAAGCAACGACATAATATTCTAGCTCATTAGAAGGATTAGCCAGTGCCATCTGTTTGAAGATTGGTAAACTAGCGAACGGTTCAAGGAGATGACATTCCAACTTGAGATTCTTATCAACCTCTTCTTTGAACTTCACCATGTAGTCTGCTAAAGGTATAGGATTGAAAGGGTCCCATAGTTTATCAATACAACAACTACGTTTTCGAAAACAATCTTCACTGCAATCGCAACAACTACTGTCGCCGCTACCGCATAAGTAGATATATTTGGCGAAAAATACGAACTCTGAACCTGTAAAATTCTTGGGTTTCTCAAAAGCAGTTTGAATAAACTCTTCTAGTGGAAATTCAGTTTTGTTGCCAGTAGCAGCAGCTGCTCTTATACTCCATGAAGATTCGATGATTATGAGTGGCAGGACTACCAAGAGTTGGGAGATCATAATTTTTCAATTATTTGATTAAGTCTTAAAGTCTTTGAAATTCTTCACCACGATAGAATCAAAATTTCAAGCTTTCAAGATGAATATCACTAGATTCCCACTAAAATGATATTTTCACTCCCAGAGAGCCTACATCATATTAATCTAGTACTATATCTAAAAAAAGAACTGCTTTTATTTAATATAGTTTAGTAATTTAACTGCTTAGAGAGTGCTTGGCCATTCCTCAGATAATCCATCCAATTACTGAATACCGCACAAGTATTTTCGTCAAGTTTATAATTGCTCATTATATACTACACAACGTCCTATTTTGTTTGTAGATAATCAGATTAAACCACAAACTTTGCGCGATATTATTCTTATAAAAAAAACATCCAGAATCCATGTATTCAATATATCTAAAAGAGAACTATAAGTTGGCATGGGTTTACAGGCACGATGCACGTAGCTTTAAACTGGTACGGCGAGGCAACGAAACATTCTTTTTACAAATTTCACTTGTAAACCGGCGGGATCTGGTGCGGCAGCTGCTGTACCTGCCGTACACGGTGCGACGTGCCTTATTCTAGTAGTAGACTGTTTCTCAACCTCTAACGATGTGTGATTTTCATAGTCCATTGGTTTTGTATTGGTCTGCGATTCAGACCAAGGTTTCAGGACATGATCCATACGGAATTAATCGATGAATGAATGAATGAATGAATGAATGAAAAAACTAAATGATCAATTTCAAGTAGTAGATAGGTAGTTGGTAGTTTCGGTTTCATAAACAAGTATTAAAAAGTAGAAAAAGTATAACTCTTATACAAGAAGTTCTTACATAAAAACATAAAATGATTTCGTGTTTTTTATACAAGATAACCTTTCCATGTTAATTGGCTCTCAGGTGTAGGTAATATGTCATCCTGTTAAATTTTGATTACAAATAATCCTATTTGAACGTACTTAATAGCTTTTCCAATTAATTGCATTAAGTATGTTCAAGCACGATCAATCATTTATCGCATCAAGTCGGAAGTTTTTGTTGTTAGGAAATCAAAACTTGACTTACTTGACTTTATAAATGATTAATTCCTGGGGATCCTTGCACACTTTAATACCACAAAATCTTTCCATCTTCCTTTCTCTTTTGCGCGTCTCTTTGCTGTAAGCAGTGTGGAAGACCAGTGTCTTCCCTGATCAGATCAATCCATCTTTTAGGAGGGCATCCACGAGGTTTTTTTTGGTTGAATTCTTGTGTCCAAACCAATTTAACCGCCTTCTTTTCACCATGTCAAGTATATCCAGGCTGATACCTAACATACCCGGGGGGGGGGGGTACTTGGGCAATGTCTGGGTATGTGCGGACCTTAAGGGTCGGTTTTCAAGCTTCCTGAGTCTCTCTAAAGGATTTTTGGAGTAAAAAGATTCTTGAAAGATTTGTCAAAAATCAGTCTCTCTTAGGGTCGGGTTTCGGAGGTCCGGGCTGCACATACCCAGCATCCCCTTAAACCTAATACCCCCCCCCCCGGGCTAACATACGTTTCAGATCTCTTATACTCGTTTTGTCAACTCTTCTATTGCCAGTCATGATTCTCAGGCAATCACTTTGGAAGACTGACACTCTGTCTATGTCTTTTTTCTTTAAAGACCATCTTTCACAAGCATATGGCCATTGGTACTGTGAAAGCATAAAAAAGTCTGGATTTGATTTGTTAGGGAAGTTCGTTTCTTGACCATGTGTTTTTTTCAGCTTTCCAAAAGCAACTGTAGCCAGAACTATTCTTCGTGATACATCATCACTGACATCAGGCACAACCGATCCCAGAAATACAAATTTAGCAACTTGTTCGCTTGTTCAATCAAAATTTACCATAGAAAGGAGTGGATAGATTCATTAGACAAGACTCTCTAATTCATTGGATGTACACCAAACAAAACAACATCGATCTATCAAATTGTAACCTCTAAGAAGAGGTTTAAAATCGAGTGCACCCCCTCACCCTGGACAGATCGATTTTGAAAAATGCTCAATAGTCATGCGACCACAATGATTTCATCAAGGATGGGTTTAGTTTACTGATTCTGACTAGATTCTATGAAAATAAATAACATGGATTATCCTTAAATTAAAAATAGTCCATTTGACATTCTCGTCTGTAAAATACAAACCAAAAAAGTACTCGAACTTTCATTTTGCAAATTGTCTCTATCATTAAAGTCTGAAAAGTCTCGCTCATACATTTGTATTACAAAGGGGAAAGAGTTTTTCAAAATCTGGGGCAGATTTTACAAATTGGGGTAAATTGTTACAAAATCAATTGTTACGAAAAACACTAACTAAAACGTCATGTCCAAAAATTATAAAGCAGCCCGTATAACGGTCTATTGTTTATAAGCGGGTGGCGGCCCCATTATGGCTTCAATATCTTGGGCAGTGATCATCTGTTTAGCCTGTAATTCCATCCACTGTGGGGTGAACCCAGGCAGTTGTTCAATGAGAGGCGGCGCGGACGAGCGCTGTGTTTGGTTATCGTAAGAAAAGTTTTGTTGTGTTTGTGGTGGGTTTTCTTCCACATTAAAAGATGCGTTTTCATCGGTGTTTTGAGCGGGCGAAACGTGTGATTGCGAGTACATGATAGGTAAGGTAAGAATCTCGATGAAGGCAAATAGAGCCAGCAAGCCGGCAAAAATGACTTCGATAAAACGAGCATTGAACGTGCTAGTGTTGATCCTACGCTGGTACATCTTTTTCAGAACGAAGAGAAGGATGGCTAATGTAGCATTCACAATGATTCCACAAACATAAACGACATTGAACCCAAACGACTCGTGTACCTACAAGTAGAAAAGTAAAATCGTAAATTTAATACTTAGCAGGCACAGAACGTTGTTTTGACGTCCAAACAACGTTGATTCAACGTCAGAGCGTTATTTGGACGTTGAAATAACGTTGTGTATCTGCTGGGTATATGAAGGTCGGCGCACCAAACTCAGTGACTCTTTTAGAAGAGTGCAAAGAACAACACTTGAATATAAGGTCCCTCGAAGAGTTAGACTGCTTCTCATCATCTGACGAAACGTGCTTAATTATAGATATAGTCCAGTAGAATTTCATCAAAAATAGGGTCAACCTAGAAATAATTATTATATAAATTTTTTATATACCGTTGGAAAGATAATTTTATCAGCTTTCCAATGAGGGATAGAGTCAATTTTTTCATCGTGGGCAAAAAAAGTTATGCACAAAAGAGTGAGAGGGGGTTTTCTAAGCAAAAAGCATTGACCCATTAAAAATGTCGACTCTACCCCTCATTGGAAAGCTGATAAAATTATCTTTCCAACGGTATATAAAAAATTTCTATAATAACTATTTCTAGGTTGACCCTATTTTTGATGAAATTCTACTGGACTATATTCTTTGCTTATTTATTCAGTTTTTTTTTGTTAACTTCTGTGAACTTTATCGGGATTTCGTCTTCGTCATTTATGAGATAAGATTTTTCTCATTTCTACACGTCATAATTACGTCATTTTATGTATCCGCTTTGGCTTTGGCAAGAGTGACTTACTAAGTGATCACGTATAAATTCAATTATTTACCGATGTTATCTATAGGGTATCTATATGAGATATCTGATATACTCTAACCTTATATCCATTCTCTCAACATTATTTCAACTTTGCTCTAACGTCCAAAGAACGTTCTGACGTTGAAACAACGTTATGTGTCTGCTGGGTATTCATTCGTACTCAAAGAAATATTATATGCGACCAGAATTCGGTTGTTTTACTCAAATCTCAAATTAACAAGCTCTTGGTAAAATACGTTTAATCCAAACTTGTCCCCGGTTCTATCTATCCTTCATTTTTTTATGATTTTGATAACATCGCAGAACGACTCGGAATGCTATCAATCAAATAAAAAAAATGCAGAATCAGCCTCTGGGTACAATATTGCGTTTAATCTTGATTCGCAGGGTACCTTTTTAAAGGTTGGAACTTTTTGCAACTGAGTTTCTGTATTTGTAGATGGATCTGTAGGTATTTTGATCAAAATCATTTATCTATGGTTTCAGCGAAACTGACTTCCTTCTTTTATCGAAGACAAAAAAAATGCTCAAAAATTAGAAAATTCTTTGAATACTCTTTTCTAGAAAATAAGAAAGCCAATTATGTACTGATTTAATAAGGTTTAACCGCATCAAAACACCTTTATTAATAATTTTAGATCATTTTGAGTTTCGGTTTCATAGAGCTAGAGGTTATTCACAAAATGATTGAATGGCCAATATAGTTATAGTCATTAATGATAAGGTAATGTTTTTTTGCAATTTGACGCAACATCTTTGCTACAAATACTGGGTCATTCCCCACGAAATGAAATTAGTCAGTAGGAAATGGTAACTTGACCGTGAGAGGATTTTAAGGATTGATCTTGATTACAAAAGGTAGGATTTTTACAGGACATGAAATAAAGTTGACATAAATAGTTTGGTAAGTGACAGAAATTTTCACTTTCCCAGCTTTTTATTGTCTGTACACAGACCCTATATCTACGGAAAATCCAAACGTTCATTTCCGGTAGACGAACGATAAACGCGAGGTAATACTCTGGTACAGAACGACTTTTCTTCGACCACAAAAAATATGGTCTTTCACAAGGATGATAGATTCAATTGATCCAGCAGACACCACGGGACGTTGTTTCAACGTTGTTTCAACGCCAGAACGTTATTTGGACGTCAAAACAATGTTGGAATAACCTTATGTGTCTGTTGGGAATTCACCTGTTTATGTAACCACCCCTTCAATCCCCTCAATTCCCCTAAAAATTCAAGAAATTCAAGAAAATAGTTGTCGATTTGACAGCTTCTTGCCTAGGGAGAACTAAAAAGAGATTGGATAAGAAAATTAAATAAAAGAATCTCACAGTAGTGATACAGACAAAGAATTTTACTCTAATATCGTTTCCTCCATGGGAATTTTTAGCTCGACGATTCAGTTTTCTAAGAATTCTATTGAACACGCGTGACGATTTTTTTTATACAAAATGAATGCCTTGGTAAGCTTTCAGCATTCTTCGAAATTAGCTGATCAATTCAATCAAGCAGCCAATATTTAAAGATTAGTCATCACTAAATATCTCATTATAATATAATATATTATAATAATATAATCATTTTCAGTTTGAATTTGGACGAGGTAACTGTGAAGATCTGAACGGAGAAGAAAATTAAATTTATCTTAATCGCACCACTAGAAGGTAAGCCACAAAGTATGAGGTTGTAGACCTGCCAATTTGAAACCACTCAAGTTTTCCGTAGTAAAGTCTCTTAAACGAGTTAGGCGAACGAATCATTGAGACAAAGATTTGTCTCTTTTATTCAAGCAATTTTTAGATACCCTTGTACTAAAGAAACCCGTCTTCTAACAAACAAGTACATTGGGCGATTATAGAAAATAAATTTTCATGGAGGGTAGAGGATATGTTTGTTCGTGCATAACATAAATGGACTGGTATCCTGGAGTAAATTTGTGATGTCAAGGAGTAAAATTGTTAAATTAATTCTTTGCCAGGGGTAAAACTGTTGTTCGAGGGACAAAAATGTCCGGGCTAAATTACCAGAAAAAACTCCTCTACTCCCGTGAACAATTTCTTTCTGGAACGTTATGTTAAATATTCTCATTTCAGGCAAAAATGAAACAATTGCTGTTGATGACTCATTTTCTTTATGTCGTTCTTACGTCACAACACCGTTACAACGTGCGTGCAACAACGCTACCACCTGCGCCTTTATGCTTCTTACGTGCCGGACAGGAGTTCATGTTCCGATTCAAAAGACCTTCAAACGTTGTTGCTAGTGAAAGTAAACATACCTATTTACAGTGGAAGAACAATGTTGGCAGAATCACCAAAGCTTCAAGGGCATGCTTATATTCAAAAAGAGAGGATCAATTCTTTTGTCCTACACCACTAAATGTCTATAACGAGGCCTCCCTGAAGAATACAATATCTCAACTGAAAGCTGTCAACAGCATAACAAATCAAACGATTTGGAATCATCAACATTCGTTTGTTCCTTCCAACCATCTTTTTGATTGCATTTCAAACCATAATGTACGAGGCATACAACTTCAGGAATCCAATGCACACAAGTGGGTTCTCTCTTGGAGAAGATCGCCATTTTCAAAATGCTTTAAACCAAGATACGAAATAACAGTCGCCGGAACAAACCAAGCATCAATTACACCAATCAGAATTTCAAAATGTAAACAGACAAACAACCGATGTCGAGTCACATTTCCAGATGATGTACGACAGGGTGACAACCTCAAAAAGGTCTGCATAACTTCAATATTCGTATTGGATTTGAAAAACTATTATACCATAACAACCAAACGCTTTCAGCTGTGTACCGTGTCTAATTTCCGTTCAAAATACAGATTAAAGGTCGTAAACACCAATACAGGAAAAGTTGTTGAGGATTATGGGATATGGCATCATCCAATGGGAGGTGGCAGTTTGAATAAAACCACTTTGGCTAAGGTTAAAAAGACAAAAGAGAAAGTTGTGCTAAAATGGAAAGTTATGAAAGGAACAAAAAAGCCAAGGAACCTGTTACATTGAACTTTAAAACTACATTTAAAGCATTACATTTAAACCACTAGAGAACACATAAGGAGCATTAGTGGATCCGAGACTCACGCGATTTCCCAATTTCGTACCCAGAGCCTGGTTCTCCATTTTTTCGATTTCCACAGTTCGAATAATTTGATTATAGATAGACTCTTATTGATATTTATTTCTTGATATTTGCTTCTTAAATCTCCTAATATTATAAAAATTATTTATTTATTTACACAGGGTGTCCCCAAAACCTAATTTTTGGAAAACCTGATTTTTGGAATGACTCTCTTGTCGGTGAAAAAAACGAACAGTATTTCGAAAAAAGGTCGGTGTATTGGGGTTTATGTTATTTTCGGTCCAAGGAGAAACACAACGTTATGGTAACATTGTTGCCCGACGAAGTATTCCCCTCTAAGGTATTCAACCCAGAAAATGACGATATGGCGGTAAAGCCCTAAAGAAACCCCTCTTTTCAGAAATCTTGCAGTGGACAAATATGCTTCCTTGTATTACCAACAGAAGAAAAAATATGATCCTAGTCAAACAAAATATGACTTTAGCTCTTTGCACGAGTTACTAGTTTTACGATTTTTAGTTAGTTTTCTTTTATAGTCAGTAATAAAATGGACACTCAATATGGATTGTATGTAGCGCAAATGATTCTGTACTGTATGTAGAAATTGTAATTCTTGGCGAACACTACGTTTCATACCAAAACAAAAACAACTTCGTTTCTTTAACCTCCGTTCAATATGAATTTCGATTCGATAGATGACATCGGAGAGTTGCAAATCGATATGGCGGTCTCGTTCCTCGATACATTTCTAATACAATGAAAAGTATTAGCATTTCGGAGAAGATAAAAGAATGATAGAAAATGAATTAGGAAACGACACTTGGGATTAGGACTAGTAGCTAATGACCCAACTTTTACTCAAGTTCTAAAACTTAAGATGTCTTGAAGATTTATCATTTTCATTGACTTTATAGAAAATTGTTCAGGTTCCAAAGGTTTGGTTCTCTAATGTGAGTTTGTGGACTTGCCAATTTGAGACCAATCTTAAGACGAGTTTGGAGAACGAATCATCGAGCCAAAAATTTGTCACTTTTATTCGAGTGATTTTTGGAGACTTTCGTACTAAACAACAACGTGGTCACAAATTAAGAGATAGAATTAAAAAGAATCTTACCTGATACAGCACATATTCTTTATGGGTATGGTTATTTTCATCGATGCTGTCTTGCAAAATATTCCTCGTTCTGTCCAATTCTTGTTTGACAATACTCAGGTTCTCTGAAAATAACATATCGCCATGTTTTTTTAACTAGAAAATAGAAAAATAAAGTTAAATTTTTCTTTTTTCAATAAAGTACTAAAAATACTAAAACGCATCTCAAGGAAAACGTATAGACCAAATTTTTCGCCCTTGTGAAATGGAGAAAAAAATTCCACTTTACATTATAATGATAAAATTTATAAGAACATTTTATCACAACTACCATTAGCAATAAGTTTTTCTCAATTAATGTGTTTAAAAAAACCCAGTTTTTCTCTATAAACTGTCGTCACAAAATTATAAATAAGAAATTTGGCCTTGGAAAAACGAAAAAAGGTACCCTGGAGTTTCTTAGTGAAGCCTCGTTCATTTTCACTGTATATTTTGGAATCTTGACTAAAGTCTTACTGAAAAATAGCTTTAAAACGAGGAAGTAAAAAAAAAATCTCACTTGAGGCTTGCGAGGGATTTTTTATTGCAATCATATGTTGAAATTGAAAAGAAAAACCATCATCTTCGCTTAGCAACAAAGTCCAGAAACCTTTGAAGATGAGGACTTTCCGATATTATTTGAGACTGCAAAATTCATTTAAATGTTAAAAAAAAAATCGAAAATCGTTCCCTTGTTTGCTTTCTTTGGATAAGGATGGTCAAAATAAAACAGGTTCATTGACAAAAAGAATAATTAGTTCCAGCTTAATCAAATAACAAGTTGAAGTTACAGCTATTTGTCATTTTTATTATTAAATAAGTAAAAAAAGTATAAATATCTAATTCTATATAAATTCTATAGTTTACAGTTTCAAAAAAAAGAGGAAAGGGTCATGTTGTTACTACGCTGTTACAACTTTTAATATTACAAAAAGAAAAGTGCACGAAAAATTCATTTTCAACTGCATTTTGCTATATTGTGTAAAGTAATGTATACCGTCATATGTTAATAAAAATCATCATAAAAATTAATAAATAAAAAAGACGTTGGATACAAAATTGAAATTTATTCTTTTCCGACTGCCGGGTTAAATTCTTTAGCAAAAACTTCACACAACATTTGATTACACAAAGCAGCATAAGGGTTCATTTCAGTAATTTGCTGCTTGGCAAAAGAATTTCCAAGTCTTGCAGCTTTCTGAAAATCCTCAAGAGCAGTTTCATTATCCTTATTGAGTTTGCTGATTAATCCTCGTTGCACGAATGCTTGTGATGCTGCATAACCTTTTCCCTGACTTAGTTCGATGGCTTTGTTTAAATCATTCATTGCACTTTCATTTTCGCCTGTAAACAAAATGAAGTAAAGAATCAATCTCACCACTCTAGAATTAGAGGCAACTTTCAAAAGAAGCTAAGCTGAAAGTTGAAAGTTGAAAAGAAGAGAGAGGTAGGTGATTATGTAATTAAAAGTTTCTAAAGTACCGTCAGGTTGGCTAATCCTGACAACCCATATTTATCCAAATTTAGGTTTAGTAATCCTCTTTTCATGACATAGAAAAAAGAAGAAAAAAAATCGATTTTGATTGATTTTGATGAAGTTTGTTCTCAATCAAACTTTTCATCAAAATAGTTGCGCTCGTCAAACTAGATTTTACATTTTGATGCATTTGAGTTGATTTCATTAAAACATGTTTTTTTCTTAGTTCTTTTTCACTAGTAGTTAAGTTTTTCTAAGCCCATTTTAGATTTTCGCTATTATACCAATCCATTTTTACAGCTTCTTTTCAATTTTTACAACGCTCTCAATTTCACTTTGTTTCCCTTTGTGCGTTTTTACCATTTGGATTTAGTTTTTCCTATGATTTCTTTTTTTTCTTAATATTTATTTTCATTATTTCTAGGTATTTATATTGCCACAGAAAAATAATATATCTCTATTAACTCAATTAAAAATCTTCTTAACAAATAAGGAAGAAAGAAGTGTCAAAAAAGTGATAAAATTTCTAAAGATTTATAGTTCAAAAAACTCAATTTAAAAAATATCCTATAGAGTTTCATTCATTTTATTTATTAATCGGTTTTCATAATTCCCTGTGGGTTCCCTGTAGGTCTTCTCATTTTTCGAAATTATTTCTCCCGCCTCCCCGCCTGCGGGTTTTCAAAAGTCCGCGTGCATTTTGTCTTATTCAAAGTATTTTACCCCACTCGTTCCTAAAGGGCTTCGGAAAACTAAAATTTTCAAGGTGTTCGCCATTCCAATTATTAAATTGGTGAAAGAAGTGTTTGTCTGAGGTACCAATTTGTGCATTTACATTAACTGCAATAATGCGTACGTCATGCTTGGTATTTATTTGTCTTGTGAGTGAAAATCATAAACGTCTTGTTTTTTCAATGACATTTGAGGGCTGTAGCAGCTGACGATTGTGGTTTGTGGGTTGTGGGTTGCCATTGAATGTAGCAATAATGATTCTTTTTTTGATCATTTCGAAATTGGTTAGAGATTTAAATGCCTTGGGACTGAGTAGCATACCAACTCCTCCTATTTGAAACTATTTGATTATATTTTTAAGATTATAGAATTATAGAGCGTTATTTTGATAAATGAAAAGTAGGGTTTTAGGGATGACGGGTATGTGATTAATTGCATAGGATACAGGATACAGTATCAAAATATTTTTTCGTGATCGTGATTAGAAATTTATTTTTGCGTGGTGGCGTGATTTGAAAGGTGACTGGGGGGCTCTATGAAGTCTATGAAGTAAAAAAAAATTAAACTTAGTTACAAAATCAAGCTATTTAAAAAACATAAAATCAAACCAAAGAAATGGATACAAAGTAGAAATATTGGTAATTTCATGTAATTAATACCAAAGTAGTCAAAACATGTTATAAGACCGGAGCAAATGCATCAAAAAATTTCATTCCATCGATACTATTTTGATAAGATTTTGATGAAATCAACTCAAATGCATCAAAATGTAAAATCTAGTTTGACGAGCGCAACTATTTTGATGAAAAG